>MU185953.1:48392-73565 GCA_016904865.1 Pissodes strobi
TCAGAAAGAAAAGGTGCAGCCAAAACGGTCAACAAAAATTTCATCACCTCCTAGTTCTACACTTGATCCGGAAAAAAGAATTGACTGTTACATTTCCTGTGTGAAGATGACGCCAGCAAAACAGAAGCAATAAAAAAAGCTTATTATTTCTGAAGTAATTAAAGATCAATAATTAAAAGATTCATATAAAAACATTAAAACTACTAAATCTAAGCAATTCTTTAAAACTATTGTGCAAGGAAGGATAGTAAAACAGAAACAGCTAACATCAACATTATCCAAAGTCTTTAAATACAGCAAATTAAGGAGAAAAAAGACAAGGCGAACAAAAATGTTATCTGATTTAAAAAAAAACTATTAGAACTTTTTTGGAAGAAGATGGTAGCAGCCGCATGTGCCCAGGTAAAAAAGACTTTGTCACAAAAAATAGGCAGACACATCAAAAACTATTTCTAAACAACACCATATCCGCACATTTTTTCCCACACTAAAGTATATCACGTGTAACTACCAAGAAGCTGGACATGGTAAGAGGGCTCCCGATGGTATCACGGTCAAGACATTCCAAATTTTAATGAGCTGGTTCAAGTACTCAATGATAATTGTCCTGGGGTCAAGATCCTGACTATATCTACAGATGAAATAAATAAAATGACTGAAACAATAATGAAAAATAAAATTATGACATTTTTTGGGACTATGAAAGTGCAACAAATTAAAACTGTTGTTGGAAGTGGGATCCTTCAGATGAAAAAATTATCATGCTTTGAATGGCATACTTTATGTGAACATTATAGCATTGGCACCTTGAAACACAAAAATCAGGTGCCAGTCTGTCATTCTGATAGCAGTGACAGTTCTGAGTTCTGATTTTGACATCCTTTTAGATATTTTAAAAACAAAATCAACACCGATTTACCCCACTGTTTATAGCGATGAAGAAGTTCGTGAGAATGATAAAGAAAATATTAATATGGCATCATCTTCCAATTACAACAAAGTACAAACTTTGGCCGGTACCTACATCTTGGTACAGTTTCAAAATAAAATGAATAAAAAAAACTTCAAGTTTACCGTTATGAAACAGTGTGCCAAAATGATATATATACAGGGTGCTACAAGTTCGAGTGCATGCATGGGGATCTGGGGAACCGTAAGAGATACGAGGTCGGTTAAATTAAGGCAAAGTTGTGCAATTTGATGTCCAATAAGATGCCGTTTTGAAATTTAAAAAATTCTGAACAGTTCCGGAGATATCCGGAAAAATACGAAATTTTCCAAAATCCTTTTTATTTTTTTCTGACGTTACCCACACTTTTTCCTTGCCACTTTTTCCCCTCTACATGGAGGCATTATTAAATTTAAAATCCAACGTTTCGTCTTCTAGCAACCATCATCAACTTAATTTTCTTAAATACGGTCCTGGATATTTTGTGTTGTTTTTCGATGCCTTTTAACCTCCGTAAGGCAATGACGTGTCGCAAACATAAGAACAATTCATAATTTTATGAAATATTCGTCCTAAAATGTATGAATCGCCCATCTCTGTCTTACACACTAGTTTATTTATAAATCCGTCCTTATTAAACGCATTGAAAAACAATTAAATTGGAAACTTTCATATTTTTATGTTGAAATGAATGTATGGGTTAGTTTGGGCTAGATAAACAATAATATCAAATTTTTTAATTTGGTTTTTGACGGTATGGGTCCAGAAAGAAAAAAAATAGGTTTCCTTTGGCCAACATTTTGAAAAATGTATTCTCAAAGCCCTAGATTTTCCGAAACGTTGGCCAAGGGAATCTTAGTTTTTTTCGTTTCCTAACTCACCCAAAAAAGCCAATGTAAAAATTATTAGAGAGTTGCATCCTATCCAAAGATAGGAAATTAGGTTTTATTTACAATCTAAAATCTCACAAATGTTAAAGAACTAATAACAAAACTAAATTTAACTCATCATAAGTAAAACGCTAAAGTATAGCTTCAGTGTTTGTGCGAAAAGGAAATTCAACATTGACATGAAAATAGCAAAAACATACAACAAATAAATACATAAATAAATAACCTAATTATGTATTTATTTGTTGTATGTTTTTGCTATTTTATGTTAATGTTGAATTTCCATTTCGGAAGTTATACTTTAGCGTTTTGCTTATGAGTTAAATTTGGTTTTGTTATTAAAATTTTGTTTACATATTTCTCTAACATTTGTGAGATTTTAGATTTTAAATAAAAGCTAATTTCCTACCTTTTTCCTGTTCTTAGGTATTCCTTGCAACTCTCTAATAATTTTTAATTTGGCTGTTTATGGAGGCGGGTTAAGAAACAAGAGAAAATAGGATTCCCTTGGCCAACGTTTCGGAAAATCTAGGGCTTTGTGGATTTTTCAAATCGTTGGCCAAAAAAAAAACCTTTTTTTTCTTCTTTCTGGACCCATACCGTCAAAAACCAAATTCAAAAATTTTATATTATTGTTTATTTGGCCCAAATTTGCCCATACTTTCATTTCAACATAAAAGTATAAATGTTTCCAATTTAATCGTGCTTCAATGCATTGAATAAAGACGGATTTATAAATAAAATAATGTGTTAAACAGAGATATACATTATACATTTAGGGCGAATTTTTCATAAAATTATGAGTTTTTCTTATATTTGCGATACGTCATTGCCTTAGGAAGGCTCATAGGCAACGAAAAACAAATAAAAAATTCCAGGACCGTATTAAAAAAAAATAAGTTGAAGATGGTTGCTAGATGACGAAACGTCGGATTTTAAGATTAACAACGCCTTCTTGTGGAGGGGAAAAAGTGGCAATGAAAAAGTGTTATTTATTTTAATATACTTTTTCAAATAACGTCAGAAAAAATTAAAAACAATTTTGGAAAATTTCGTTTTTTTTCGTTCAGAAATTTTTAAATTTCAAAACGACATCTTGTTGCACATCAAATTGCACAACTTTGCCTTAATTTAACCGACCTCGTATCTCTTACGGTTCCCTAGATCCCCATGCATGCACTCGAATTTGTAGCACCCTATATATCCCTCTGATGAGGAGGTAAAAGTAACTTTCCTTAAAATATGTGAAAATTCTGATAATCCTGAATGTGGAAAGCAGATGTTTACGGTAGATGAAACCAACACGGTCTATATATCTGAAAATCAGTTTATAACAGTACTTAGTCCACCTGATATTGTATTAAAAGGCGACAGAGTTTTTTTTAAATTTAAACAAAATGTTGACATATTTGAAAAGCCATAAAAATAATATGTAAAGTTTTTAGGTCGGAAAAGTAAGAGTTTTTTTGTTGCGTTATGTGTTTAACCTCTTTAAATTGAAATTTGTATTATGTTTGTATTTTTCTAAATAAAAGTTTAAAAAGAAAACAGTAAAATATCATTCCCGTCCCTGAACCGTCATTTCCGTCTTACACAATATTTTAAAATATTAAATATTTCCAAAGATAGGGTAGTTTGAACTGGTTCTTATCTGACGTTCTCAAGATACATCTTGAAAATAAATATTTACTAGGTACAATTTGTATTTTTTAAATAAAAATGCCAAAGACACTTTTTGCCTTAATATCAATCGTTTTTGCGATAATCACCCAGTTGTGTAATTTAAAAAATATTGTTTTTATGACCAATTATTTCCACAAGAAATATATTTAAGTCTAACTATAGCTGAGTAATGTACAGAGTTTTCCCGTATATTTTAGCATCTACCTACAGCGTTTAATTTTGGAGCTAGAAAGAACTTTAAATACAAAAGTTAGGGGATTCCTAAACCGCCAGGAAACGTTATCAGATAAAACAAAGATGTATCGTAAAACTGTAAAAAAATATCCACTTTTGTTTTTTTTACTAAAATAAAACATTTTTTTCTTCAAACGTCAGTAAATCCGTCATTACTCGACTGTGTAGGCGGCCGTGAAGTTTCGTTTTTCCTCCGCCGGAGCTTTACTTTTCACTTTTCCGCCGGCGGAGGTAAAAGTGTTGTCATAGCAACATAGATACAATACAAACAGACAACAAAATAAGCGTCAACAACTCAAGATTTATTAAACTACATTTTGTATTTATCACTCAATTTGTGACTGCATTTCTAAAAATCACTAATTTAGGAACAAATGGGTTATTATTTAATCGAACTTACTCAATAACTGCTTATCAATACGGAATTAAAACGCAATCGGACACGCCATCTTAAAAAAATAATTATTGTTGACAGTGTCCACTGACAGCTTTATGTTTATATTCACCGACACCGGTCTAAGCAAGGCCACCTACGACCGTGGTCTAAGCCGCCTTGCGAACCCATTTATCTTTAATAATAATTAGATATTATTACTATTAAAAAGTGATGTTTTTGCATTAATTGGTCGACATTTGAAGAAAAAACAGCATATTTTATTTGGAGGAAAAGTTACTTTTCATGGCTTGCTCTCTATTACCAGCCTCACTCCGTTCGGCTGTTAAACACGAGCGCGCCATGAAAAGTATCACTTTTCCTCCATATAAAATAATATACTATTGTTCAGACTTCAAAAATATACACCTACTTGAGTGTCTAATCAATAGATCCCGGTATCGCGGTGGCAATGGAAGGAAATTTGCAGGGATATTTTATGATGTATATTACCAAATATTTCAAAAATGACCACATCAAATGCAGGCATATTACCTATTTTTGAAATCAGAACAAAAATTTATTTCGTTTTAGTAAATAATACACAGGGTGTTACATTAAAAAAAAACAAAAGACGGTATTTCTTGACAGTTTGACGATATTTATTTGTTTTATCGTCGGTTTTATCTGATAACGGATCCTGACGGATTAGGAAGGATCCTCTAGCTTTTGTATTTAAGGTCTTTTTCTAGCTCATTAAATAGAGCTGTAGGCGGGTGCTAAAATATACGAGAAAACTCTGTACAAAACATTATATCTATCTGTTTTTATATGAGGAGACGAATTAAACTGCGAATTTTCCATCGCTTGTCTTCCGATATGATTACATTGTAGTTTCTCAATCACCAGATAGCAGGCTCGAGTTGAAGATAAAAAATGTTATGCTTTAAAAACGTATCGATGAGTAATACGTTTTTAAAGCATAACATTTTTTATCTTCAACTCGAGCCTGCTATCGCACCTCGATGCTTACTCATTCTGTTTTCTGTATCCATCGATTACGTTGAAAAAACGTGCTCTGTGTTTGTGTTTGTGAAATAAAATGTCGAAACGAAGGGAAAATATATTGTCTAGTTCCTCGAGTAAGTGTTAACAAATTGTCTATATAGGACTAGGCCGGGGCCTAATATTTACGAACAAATATCTACGTACAATGATACAATGTACAGTTGATAAGTTGTATTGAGGTTTACGCTAAGCTCACTAATTACAACTAGACTATTTTAAATAATTAGAATAATTAAAAAACCTTGCACATAAGCCGAGGGCTTATTAAATTCATATTCATGCAAGTTTTCAGTAAGGCGCAATACGTTGCTCAACCGAGAGAAATAGAGAATAAGGTACATAGACGAAGGCGTTGTAATATTTGCGTACGAATAGCACTCGATCAAAAAATTCGTCTTGCCGTGGACATCGAAAAAGAATACGTCCAAGCCGAGGGCTTCGCAATACAAAACATGCTTAATATTATTTTTATTAAAATTATTAATTGATTAAGCTTAGGGTCGAGGACCTAACTATTCGACTTCCCTACAAAGAGTTAATTAGATTGAGTTAGATATTGCATAGGTCGAGGGCCTGATAATTTGCACTCAATCGAAAAATTCAGATTGAGTTAGATAGTGCATAGGCCGAGGGCCTTATAATTTGCATACAAATAGCACTCAATCGAAAAATTCTTGCCGAGGGCATAGAAAAAGGATAGGTCTAGGCCGAGGGCTTCGCAATAAAAAACATTCTTAATATTATTTTTATTATAAATTATTCATTGATTAAGCCTAGGGTCGAGGACCTACCTATCCGACATCTCTACTAAAAGTTGGCTATTGACTTACTAAGAAGTGATCGTTTATTATGCCAACTCCAAACTTGTCACCGCCAAATGATAATCAGATACACTTGTGTGTATAATATTTCCCCTGTTTATGCAGCAATAATCAATTCCAATAGGGACAAAAACAGTATATATTTCTAATATGGTTGTGGACCTATTTAATAAAAATTGCTATCATAGACTGGCTCCTTATTTTATGCAAAATAGCTGTATATTTTACAGGGCGTTAGTTGTTTTGATTAAAATATCACCCGCAGACTATTGTCTGAAAAATACCTGTATACTTTACAGACTGTTAGCTGTTTTGACTAAAATATTACCCGCAGACTATTGTCTGCAACATAGCTGCATACCTTACAGGGTGTTATGGCAAAACATATTTGGCATTAAGGCAGTGGGCCATATTTTCTGGGGGATAGCCGTGGGCTATTCAGTAAATTCTATCATCACTTGAGCGATTAAAAGGCTGTGAGCCAACAGTATATATTTTAATATGGTCGTGGACCTATTTAATTAAGATTGCAATCATGGACTCCTTATTGTCTGCAAAATATCTGCATACTTTACAGGGTGTAAATTGTTTTGACTAAATTATCTCCTGAAGACTATTGTCGGCAAAACAGCTGTATATTTTACAGGGTGTTAGTTATTTGACTAAATATCTCCCGCACATTATTTTGTGCAAATTTAATTATTTGCAAAGGTTCCTACAACACCAATTGGGGTATGGGCCAACAGCTGTAGGAGCAGTTAGCTAACAACACCAACCATTTGTCATGCTTGGCTGATGCACTTTACTGTTTTGGAATGTGCATAATACTCCTAAATGATTTAAGATTTTGCAAAAATTATTGGTGTTTTGGTAGCAGCGACTCCTGCCGTTCCTCGGAGTCGTCATAGTATCAAAAGACAAGGGCGCGCAAAATTTAAAGCCTTAATAGGAAAGTCGTACAATGACAGAATATTAATTTCAAAAGATACAAAGCAAATTATTAGCTGGTGGATAGACAATCTAGAATATACTGTAAATATGAAGCTTAGTACGTTTTCATTGGAATTTTGTTTTTTTTCTTATGCGTCTGCGTCTCCTACAGGCTATTGTAACGGCCAAAAATGTCGCGCGTTTTGGGAAGAAGCCGACAAGTCTAAGCATATTAATTACCTTATTAATTAAAGCTGCTTGTCATGGCTCGAAATTAAAGTTGCTTGTCATGGCTTACAATTATTTACTAAATCAAATGAAAATATTGTAGTCTTACTTAGAATCGATAATAAGACGGCAATATCCTGCATTAATCATGGGGGAAGCGTAATATATCGAAACTTAACCAATATAACCTTTCAAATTGGAGGCTGGTGTGAACAAAACGTATAACACTCTTTTCATCTTATATAGCTTCAAAAGAAAAAAGAAAGCCGATAAGGCATCAAGACAAACTTCCTTTGAAACAGAATACGAACTAAACAAGCAGGTATATCAGAAAATAATAAGCGGTTAGATTTATTTGCAACTTATTATAATGCAAAATGCAATAAATATATTTCCCGGTTTCCGGATCCAACCTCCACAGCAGTCGATGCATTTACAATTTCTTGACTGATGAGTACCTTTACGCTTTTCCCTTGTTTTCTATGATATTTAATGCTTTAGATAAATCTATACAGGATGAAGCCACCGGAATATTGGTAGTACCTGTGTGGCTATTACAACCCTGGTATACCTTGTTTCTTAGTTTATTAGTTGGGAAACCGTTGACTTTTAAATCGAGTAAAAATTGGTTACTCTCTATAGAGACTCTCATCTCTTATACAGGAAAATTTTCCTGGTGGCAAGGAAACTGTCTGAGAAGCATTTCTTCAAAGAAGCATTTCCGGTTACGCCATCCCAATAAGGTTTGCATCCATCCCAGAAGGAACTTGGAAACACTACAATGTTGTGATTTTAAAATTGGTTTACTTGTTCTTGTGTTGATAAAACACCAGCTTTTAGTATTCTTACTTTATGTATTTATAATATTGCAATGAGATATAAAATATATCTAACAACAACACTGTCAACGTTATCCTACTATCTAAACTGCTGCTAACTTAATAGTAATAACATAGGCGTACCTATAAATATTTTTTGTTAAAACAAATTGTTAATTAATATTCAACATACAACGCTTGTGTTAATAAGTAGGTATTATAATTTCTGTAACAGCAAAATTTCGATGTCTTTACTTATATTTTAAACATTTATCTGGCCTTGTTGGTTCGCGAAGTAAACAAAGGAGCTTCTTAGGTCTTGATAAGTACCTATAGATAACTTTATGTTTCACCGCCTAATAGGGATTAATATATAATAAAAAGATTTTTGAAGGGAAGCTACAAGTTAAAGCCCCCTAAACCTAAATACGATTTTACATGGAACGTTGAACCTGTATTACTATATTTATCAACACTTTACCCTTTACAATCTCTATCACCTGATAAACTAACAAAGAAAACGGTAACACTTATGGCACTAAGTTCAGCACATCGGATCCAAACATTAAGCAAAATTACGATCGACAATAATAAAGACTCTACAGTCAAAATTGAAGATTTCGGAAAAAATTTAAACCTCAGCTTCGTATAAAAACCAGCCTATTTTCCGTATTTTAAAAAACCAGAATTACCTATTATGTGTCGCAAATTCTATAAAACAGTACATTAAAGTCACCGTGCACCTTCATTCCAATTATACATCCCTATTCTTAACTCTCAAAAGACCACATCACCACGCAATAACTCAAACCTTGAGTAGGTGGATCAATTTAATTTAAAGCAGTGGTATGGTATGAACGTTAACGTCTTTACCGGATATAGTGTAAGACACGCCAGCACGTGAGCAGCCTTTAAGTTTGACGTAAACATAAATGTCATTAAGAATATAGCAGGGTAGAGTCCTATAAATCTGACACTTCTTCAGATTCTATACTCGACCTCTAGGTACGCCCAGTGACATATTTGCGGGTAGCCTTTTAAGTATTCTGTTGCCTAAGGTTCAATTTATAATATTTGTTTTGCTCTGATTGTATGTCAATAATATATGTTAAATAAAATATATTTATTTAAGTGGTTAAGGAATTTATAGGACAGAATTTTCATTGATTTTTTTTCATACTTAAAAAAGAGTTGAATTGAACAACTTTGCTGCCTTAATTGTGTTTTTTGTGGTATTCTCAGGATTGGAAGTAGAATAATGCAAAATTGCAACATCTAGCTTTAAACAGCTACAATGTAATCATATCGGAAGACAAGCGATGGAAAATTGGTAGATTAATCGAATACCTACTTACCTGTATGAAGATTAATCTTAATTTTCCGAGCTTGTCTTCCGATATGATTACAACCCTCCCAACCACATGCCCCTTAGGCGGGCAATTTTGCTCTAAAACAGAATGAGTAAGCATCGAGGTGCGATAGCAGGCTCGGGCTGAAGATAAAAAAATTTATGCTTTAAAAACGTATCGATGAGTATGGTGATTCAGAAACTACAATGTAATCATATCGGAAGACAAGCTCGGAAAATTAAGATTAATCTTCATACAGGTAAGTAGGTATTCGATTAATCTATCAATTATGTTTAAAATAATGTATCAACATTTTTAATAGTAGTTTATAAGAAGAGTAAGTAGTATTTAGAACGATTTTAATTTAAATAAAATGTTATGTGAACTAGAAATTTATTATTTGGAACAATAATGAAACCGAACCACATAACGATAAAAAAAAACATAATAAATAAATTTATATATGATACTAATTAACAACTAACAATTAAACTACTGGGCGGTTGAGCGACTCGAATTTTAGGATGGTCTATGGTATACCTGGAAAGAATAAACATTTCTGAGCATACTCATTCTACAAGACTCAACTTAGTTAAAATTAAACAAAGGTAATTAGCAGTTACATTTCGTCATAATATATAGAAACTCATTTACTTAGTAAAGCTGTTAAAATTCTGAGTACTAAAATGCGGCATTGAAATAAATATAACCGATGTGTTTCTGTCAGACTTATTAATTCAATTATTATACTTAAGATGCTTTCCCGATTGTTATATTGTAACGACAATGTACTGAAAATGAATGTGCAATATAAGAAACACCCATTCAAAGTGCCTAAACAAACATATCGAGTTATGCAATGAGCAATACAGTGCTTACTCAATATCGTAGCGAACACGATATCCAAAACAAGAAATAAAACATGAGATTGATACAGCAACCTCTGATCTAGATTGAATTAAAGGATGATAAATCGTGTTTTTTATAAACCATACAGGATGGCCAGAGCTGACCAGAACTGCGTAAAGGATATTGTTGACGAATTACTGACAAATAGTATTATAAAAGAGTCTGATTCCAATTATTGCTCACCTGTACTGTTAGTGGAAAAGAAAAATGGAGAAAATCGAATGTGCATCGACTACAGAAATTAAATGCAATTACTATTAAAGACAACCATCCCTTGCCAAGAATCGATGATCAAGTTGATACGTTACAAGGCGGCGTATATTTTACAAGTTTAGACAGTATCCTGTTTTCAGGCTACCACCAAATTCCAATGGCAAAAATTCAACCGAATGCCTTTTAGCTTAACTAACGCCCCTAGAACATTCCAGCGACTTATGAACCAAATTCTAAAACTTGCTGCTAGCTACGCTGCTGTTTAAGGAGAAACCTAAGTTCAAAAAGGAAGAAAACCCATAAACTGTTTCTTCAATAAATAAAATCATACAATTATAATTTAAAATCATGAAAGTAGAATTTGTTCAAATAAATTCTCAGCATGCAAGTCATTGCCCTGACACAGGAACCTGATAAAAATAAAATCAGATGCTTGGGACTGACTGGAGGATCACTATTCCAACGCCTCAAAGAAGTTAACCTCACTGTATATATATATTAGCGACTGCCTCTCAAAACTCTTTTCAAGATACCTAGTTGCGGTGGAAGAGTCGCTGCCATGCTTGTGTGTAACTTCAACACCCACCACCCAATATGGGGTAGCAAAGACAAAGAAATGAGGGGAGCTTCCTTGTATCGAGAAATACGGGGTTCCTCAACGGAGGAAAAGTGTTACCCCGTTTTACAACCAAAGGAGAGTAAGCCATTGATATGACCTTGTGCCGAGCGCAGTAATGTTTGGAACTGTTAATCAGCAGCTACTAAACGAAACTTGTTACAAAGACCCTAAGTTCATGAACTGGAACCTCTTCAAAGTGGAATTAGAAAATAGACTAAGAGGGTCGCAAACAGGTTAAGAGAGGCTAAATAATAACTTTATGCTTCGCTGTCCTTATTAAATATGGTTGAATCTCAAGACAAAAGGACATCGTACAAAAGCCCGCAAGCTATATAGGAAATCTAAACAACTTAGAACTGACGCTGGCTGGGCTGCTAACAAGGCGGCAAAGCAGAGTAGGATAGTTCGAAGAGACTCTCAAACAAATAGCTGAAGGAACGAATGCAAATTATTATCCTAATCTCCCGACGCAGTGGCCATCGCGATGAGCATACCTCTACGGGAAGTGAAATTCTGTCGCTTCTGCTTAAATTAAATCGTTAATCCTAGAATCCTCCAAAGGGGCGCCCAGAAATTGCTGATTTTATAACAGAGGGAACTAGAGTGTTAAAAGGGCTATTCAATCCGTCAAGCCCTACAAATCTTCAAATTCGGACGGGACATTTCCAGTCTAGATCTGTGCTTATGACTGCTTAAATCTACATACGGAGGACTTAGTCGTAATATTTCGAACATGCCTAGGAACAGGCTAAACGTCCACATCCGTAATGATGAATAAAAGTTGCGATTCTGGTGAAACTATCGCTGCTTCATCTAGTGCTAGGAAGTGCGGCAATAATGACTATATATGGCTTGAACAACTGAGGATTTTCTCTAGTAGGTGGACTCAGCTGCGCGGTTAGATAACGAAAGATTATCCAGCTCTGCTTATACAAGCGGATGCCATCGCGGAAACCTCGAGCAAACTACGACCCCTTCAGCTTGTTTCGTCAAGCCGAGAGAAATTGAAAATAGACAAATATGCCTGGTAATGGATCCTGGTGGGAAACAAAATGACAGGGCTGTGAAAAGAAGGAAACACTACAACCTGCTACTCCCTAAGATAATATGTTTCAGTCCGGAAATATATGCTATGCTATACTTAAATCTAAGATACCTTATTCTTGAAAAAAATTCCAAGGAATCTTAAACATAAGCTCTGACAGTAAAGCAGCATTACTCGCGCTTACTGTATACCTAACTAACTCAGATCTAGTGCTGGAGAGTTCGAGAGAGGTTCAGAATTCCTCATGAACCTATAAACAGAGGCAACAGAGTAAGGCTTGTTCGGATCACTGAACATTCTAGTGCAATGAGAAGCAAATGGACGGACCATCTAGCAAAAGAAGGAGTGGCGCTGATATCAACAGCACCTCAGCCCATAGTATAGATCAAGAACTATCCAAATAGAAAATTCAAAGAAGCATGGACATAAGCGCCACAAATGTCGTGGCTCTAACGTCTATATCGATAGTCCTAACGAGAGCCTGACAAGGCAGCTTCCGTCTTTTAATGGAAAAGATTTACGAATTTCAGTAACTTTACTGACAGCACACTCAGACATCAGAAAACACCTGTATCTTTTGAGCACTGAAGAGACCCTCTAGTGCAGATGCTGCATTGAAGAAAAAAATGCCTAATATATCGTATATAGCACTTTGCAGGCCGAAAATAAACTTCCTGGAAGCACCTAACATAATCTCTAAGAAGGTTTAGAAAGTTCGCAAGAACCATCGACCTCGAATGAACTGGAACAACAGTGGGGGCACAAAAGCCTCGCAGCATAGCTGCCCACATTTCATTCACTCATGCATTCATTCCAATTAGTTTAGTAATTCCTAATGCGATTCTACTGAATATTTCTCCGGATTCTATTGATATATGTTGCAAACATCACTGGTATTGTCTACCTTCTCAGGGAAGAAAATAATATTTTGATTGCATTTTGGTATACAACTTAGGATTAGATTTAACATTTCCTCCCAAGTTGACTCCTCTACCTCAATTTAGACACTCAAGGGACATAATTGAGGCCAACGCACACAGATAGACTGGAATTCTATCGAACTTTGTGCGATAAGCATTCAGTACTAAATATAATATTTTTCCACATTCCGGTAACATAAGTAATAGTATAATCAACTCCTCTTTGAAGAGGATTAAGGTTCCTTACCTCTTACCTTGCTAATTAATTAAGAAAATTACTTCGAAGTGGAATTACGCAAACAAATCCAAGTAAAGACGCAGAATGGAAAACAGTAATCAGCAGGAGAAAACCTAAGGGAAAGAAATCCAATAGAACCGCGGAAGCTGAGGGGACCCAATAAGCCGCAGTCAGAACAAAAAAAGAAACATTAAGGTCGGGAAAGTGGAAGAGGAAACCGAATTCCAAAACCAATCTCAAAAATCGAGTAGAAAAATATTTCTACTAAGATTGTAAATCATATTACGGAGGAGATAGTTATCAACCATATGATTAAACGCGCACAGACGACGATATCAGAGATAATAATAAAGGAATGCAAACCCAAAGTGCTAAAAAGCTCTAGCTTCATGGTTGGAATGAACTCAGCATTTCAAGAAAAGATATACGAAGAGAGCTTCTGGCCACAGGGAGTCCATTTTGAAAGGTTTGACTTTGGCCTGGGGCGTAATTTTTTAGTCCAGAATCCTTCGACTGTAATGAGTTAGGAGTGAGTTATGAAAAGACACACTTTAGCCTTATGCATCTTAGCGTCCAAAGCATCAACAATAAAATATTGGACCTAGAAGTCATGCTATCCGAAGTGGACCCGAGCATATTTTGTGTGTTTGAACACTGGCTCCAAGAAGACTACATTCAGAAAATATCACTGGGTACATATAAACTACTCGTCAAGATCACAGTTTAGGGGTGGAGGAACAGCAATCTTTTTCAGGAATGAAATGGATGCAACGAACTACTCAAAAACAAGAATGGTACCAACTATTGAAAAACATAGAAGAATACTCTATAACAGAAAAAATAGTGAACAATAAAGTTTATATTATAATATGTATAAATAGGTCCCCATCAGGCAATTTTAATTCGTTCTTGTCAAGCCTCAATCAAATTTTAAATAGCGTATATCGTCCAAATAAGCACTGTATATTGTGTGGAGATTTCAATGTAATTAACTCCGCATGCGATGACTCCTTTTTTCTGTTGCAGCTCGTGAGGGGTTAGGTATGGTCCACTCAACACTAAGAGGAACCACTTGGTGGAACAAGTACCTTGACAAACAAAGAAAGGAGGTTCGTAAATTCTTCAATAGAGCTAAAGAAACCGGCATATATGATCAATACAGAACTGCTCTAACGAACTACAACAAGGCCATCAGAGAGGCAAAAAGGAATCCATGGGAAGCCTTCTGCCAGAGCATAACAGATGCTCCTGGCAGTGCAGTGCAGTGATCCATAGTATCCTCTCTAGAGAACCTGTTCAGGAGTTAGGATCGCTAAAACGACCTGACGGATCCTTTACGGAATCTGGCATAGAAACGTTAGAGCTTCTGGCTAAGACTCATTTCCCGGGATGTCGGATTTTGCATAATGATGAGCAGGAGCGTTTTTGGGACCTATCAAATCGGCCAAAAACGGGCGATTGGATTGTCCCCAAGAACATTTTGCAAAGACAAGCGTGTCTAGCAATTAGTGCCCCCTTCGGCACTACACCAACGGCAGTGCTTGAGTGTCTTCTAAATCTGCCACCTCTCCAAATAGTACTGGAGAAGGAGGCCAAATGGGCGACGTATAGATTGACACAGGTAGTGATCAACAATCCGGAGGCGATCATCGTGGTGCTCAACAGGCTGTAAAATGCCAATGAGCAGGACAGTGTGTTGGCTCTACCATCAGATGATAATGGCCTTTATAGGACCAGAACCAGTACTGGGAATAGCTTATAACAAAGCTAAAGAAGGCCTCTCCAAGTGGGCACAAAAGCAATTTGTAGACAAGTGCAGAGAGTTACCAGGCCTAACTCATTCAAAGATGGCGGTGAATCTGCCATCAGGAGTGAGAACTGGACAACTTCTTCAACTGGGTCGACAGCAGGTACAGGCTGCAGTTGGCATGTACGCGGGCTAAGAAGCCACATGAACAAGATAGGGCTCTCCGAAGAATCCGAATGCCGCTTGTGCTTGGACGACGAAGAAACAATGGAGCATGTTGTATGCCACTGTCCAGCAATGAAAACAACCAGACAGTCTTTGGAAATTCTCAAATCACACTTCATTCCAGAAAGCTGTTCGCTTTCATGAAAAGAATCAAGCCTGAATCAAGCCTCTGGCATAGTAAAAGCCACAGATGTGAGCCACAATAGATCAAGGGTCGCAGTGGAGGGTTCTGTTTGGGCCCACTCATGTGTACGAATACGAATACGAAAATATGGTATGAGGGGACATGTGAGCGGGAACACTAAGGTCGACCCTACGGGATGCACTCAAATTGATAATATTTTCAGCAATATAAACCCAACTGATTTAAACTGTTGTGTACATGTAATAAATATTTCTGACCACTATGGGTAAATACTGGCCCTCAGCTCCGTAATTAAGAGTAAGCAATATATACAAAGAAACGGTTTTACACTACAACAAATATTAATACTGTTGCAGCCTATCTGGCTAATGAAGACTGGCGTTGGGAGTGGATAGTAAGTGTGAAACCTTTTATAGCATATTTTGTTAGTCAGTGTATATTCTGCTGTTGTTTTTTTTTTCTCTTCAGGTCTGTTGACGTTGCTGTATCGCTTGGAGGATTTTGCTAACAATAAAAAAAATGTATTCATTATTTATGTATTTATTTATTTAAATACTAAACATTTTTTGGTGCTTAAGATATATTTGATCGTTCAATGCTTGATAGCAGCATAACACTTGTTTCATTTTGTATAAATATATTACAATTGATTGTGCAAATACTCTAAATAAATGAATGACAAGAAGATTGTTGGGGAAACACCCCAACATGTGTATAGCTTTTGGTTTTCACCGTATAGTTTGGTGATAACACCCTGTATGTCCGTAGTATGAATGAGCCATAATTAAACTCCGAATAAATGCATTTCACCCCAGGTAAACAGCAAATTTGTGCATTTAAAGCATTTGTATTTCAGTTGCTCATTAGTCTGAACCTGGATTGTCGGCATAATAGATTCCGTTATATAAAACAATCGCTTTCAAGTAAGCTGTCACTCCGTCAAGGAAATCGTTATTATTCGTTCTCAATTTAATATATCGTTATGTCCGTCAGTGTTGTGTAAACAACAATGTGTCAAATAAAGAAAGAACATGTTATACCCTCTCAAATGCATTCGCTCCCGCGCAATTTGCCCGCTTGATTTCTCCCTGCCGCGCCGGTAGAAAAAAATTGATTTTCGTGCCTTACAAATACTCACCCGTGAAACAACGTTCTAGTCACCGCTCTGTTTGAGTTTGGCGCCAAAAACAACAGGCTCTGTCGCTGCTTTGTTTGACGCCAAGATGTTTAATTAGTTTTCTCGAAATTTAAGCTTTAGTCCAAGAAAGAAGTAATAAAGTGCCTTACAACCACTCAACCGTGATGCATCGATCCCAGTCATCGTCTTGCATGAATTTGGCGCCAAGTACATCTACTCAATCGTAGATCTGGCTGACGTATGACGCCAAGATATTTAGTAGTTTTTCTCATTTGTTTGCACATATATTTAGATAAAACCTGTGTACACTCTGGTCTCTTTGCCCAAGCTTGGATAAAGAACTCCTTTGGGCGTTTTAACGCATTTTCTAGAGACACGTAGCGTTTGCTGTTGAAGATAGAAGAAGGTAAAATGGCGGATGGAAATTTGTAAGTAGACAAATTTATTCCTCTACTCGTGATTCGAATCAAATGTTCGAAGTCTTGCATACCTGGTGAAGTTTAGTTGAGAGAATCGAGGAAGACGGAAAGTACATGGTATTTTGTGTGAACAAAGGCAGTTAGTTGAAAAATAACGTCAATTAAATTCAGTAAAGAAAGAAGTTATCTAGTTCTTGTTAAATCTAAATAATCAAGAAGTTTAGTTAGACATTTAATAATAGTGAACCAAATGTACAGGGTGTCCCAAATTCGAGCCTCATCATTGGGATCTCGGAAACTAGAAGAGATACGAGGTCGGTTAAATAGAGGCAAAGTTGCGCAGTTTGATGCTGATCAAAATGCCACCTTACAAGTTTAAAAATTCCGAATACTTCCGAAGATTTTTGGTAAAAACCGAATATTCGCGATTTCATTTTTATTTTTTATAACTCTATTTGAATAGATATAACAAAATAAGTTTCATATTTTCATTGCTACTTTTTCTGTTCTTCAAGATGATGTTGATGTTTTTTAATAGGATTAAAAACAAAAACCTTTTTTTGCGCATTAACGCTTTGCATAAAGAAAGCTTAAAAACTAACATAAGAAGTGGTTAATAAATAATATAATTATTAAAGTGTCCCCTAAATTCATAGGCTCTGTATTAGGCTATATTTTTAGGAATTTACCGAAGTAAATAGTTGTGTGGGATTAGATTTGGAACAAATAATAAATTTCACATTCTCATTGTATCGCACTTTTTCGAAAAAATCATTTTAATGATTTCCTGGTAAGATCTTACCAAAAATCTGTTTTCTGTCTCTCTCTAACACATGAGTCCTTATGAAAAATGCCATTAATATGAATTTTTCGAATAAGTGCGATACATCATTGATTCTGGGACCTTAGAAGCTCTTAAAGTCCGTAATAAAAATGTAGGGCCGTATTTAAAAAAGCAAAGTTGATGATGGCAGCTGAAAGGCGAAACGTCTGTTTGAAAATATGATAACACCATCTTGTAGAATAGAAAAAGTAGCAATAAGAATGTGAAATTTATTTTGTTATATCTATTCAAATAGTCATAAAAAAATAAAAATAAAATCTCAAATATTCGGTTTCTTTTCCAAACTTCTTCGGAAGTGTTCGAAATTTTTAAACTTGTAAGATGTCATTTTGATCAGCATCAAATAGCGCAACTCTGCCTCCATTTACCCGACCTCGTGTCTCTTCTAGTTCCCGAGATCCCAATGATGAGGCTCGAATTTGGGACACCCTGTACAGTACCTATTTAATTATATGTGTGAAAGGATGAATGCTTGAAAGTAGTAAGAAATTCGTGTACATATTTATCATATTTAATGCAAATTAAAGTGCGTAATACCTAGAATACATGTTTCAATTCACACCCTATGAATAAAACCCCCACCACCCTATTTTAATACAGTCCACACACACGGCGTGTGCAAAGTATACTTTTTACACCCTTATTCGGGTATTTAGATTAAAGGGCTTCGTGTCCGTTTTAGAGCTTCGCCCTCAGACGTCCCATTCCCAGATCTCTAAAAAAGGGGGCCCAATATTAGGGCTTCACCCCCCCGGGAACCCCTTATTGCAAAACTGTAGAAAATGGGACTCTCATACCAGGGGCCCTCTTTCAAGGCTTGGGGCCCAATTTTAGGGCTTCGCCGCCCGGGGGCTCCATTCCTAATCTGTAAAAAATTGGACTCACGTACCATAGGCCCCATTCTAGGGCTTCGTCCGCGGAGCCTCTTTTTCAAAATAAAGTACGCATCAATTGAAACGATACACCTTAAAAAAACACTAACTTTGAAACGCTGCAACTCAGCCAAATATAATTTAATTTGGACTTTTTGCACCATTCCTAAAAGGGCGATCCTTTAGCTATAAACTGCTTGTAGAATGAAGTGAAAATATTACATTCTGTCAATTATACAGGGTGTTGAAATAGTGAGTGTAAAAACCCTCATTTTTGACCAAGAATTTCTGCCCGGAGAGGAAGGTAATTTTGGATATTACTATACTTTCTTAAGTATTGGGCCTGTATCTCGGGACGTCGTTGCAAATTTGATGTTACCTTATATACCGGCGGAGAAATCGTCAATTTTTCAAATGTGTGAATTTTATGGCGTTTTCGTTTGTTCTAGCCTGGCAATGCACATACGACTTTAAATGTCTTATTAGGGTTAACAGTTATTAGTGTGCAGTGAATCTGTCACAAAACATTATTAAAATCTTGCTCAGCGTTATTTATACAGAGCGTCAAAAAAATGTTGTTTTAAATCGGTTTTAGTCAAGCTTGTTATAGGAGTTGTCGGAAAATTTTGTAAATGGAAATTCTTGTTTAAATTACAAGAGTGGCCCGTAAAACCGTTTTTGCAATTTTGAGGTTATGGTATTTCTATTTGAAAAAAAACTCGATAAACCGATACACCTAAAAATTAGCAAACTTTGAATCGTCAAAAATTCGTCTAATTAAAGCACAAAAAAAACGTGAAAAGATATTTTGTCAATTATATAGGGTGGTGAAAAAATAATGAGTGCAAAAATCATTTTTAATTTTCCGCGTGCAAAACATTTTTAGGCACTTAGGTTATATTAATAAATTTGCTGATGCTTTCCAATCACATTAATTTCTTGTTTAAAAAATGATCCATTGTTTTTTTTTCTAAAGCCAAAAGTGTTAAGACCCAACATTTTGTTTTATTTTTTTAATGATTAATCCATTGCTTCGAAATTTGGTAAATGTTCATAATGTCTCCATATTTAATGTCAAAAACTAAGTTAAAATTTGTTGCGTTATTGATTGTATTGTTCTTAAACCCACTAGATTTCCTAAATGTAGCTTTTTTTAGAAAATAAAAAACGATGTTACAAAATTTATGATTTTTGCACTAATTATTTTTTTCATCACCACATAATTGACAAAATAACTTTTTACGATTTGTAAAATATCGAAATCGGCTGAAGTTTTGACGTATCGGTTTAACGTGTTACTTTTCGAATAGAAATACCATAACCTCAAAACTGCAAAAACCGTTTTACGGGCAATTTACGGACAATTTAAACAAGAATTTCCATTTTCAACATTTTCCGACAACTCCTATAACAAGCTTGACGAAAACCGATTTAAAACACAATTTTTCTTGTCGCCCTGTATAAATATCGCTGAGCAACATTTTAATAGTGTTTTGGTGACACTAACTGTTAACTCTAATAAGAAATTTAGAGTCGTATGTACAATGCCAGACTAAAACACACGGAAACGCCATAAAATGCACATATTTTAAAAATTGACGATTTCTCCGCCGGTATATAAAGTAATATCAAATATGCAAAGACGTCCCGAGATACTGGCCCAATGCTTAAGAAAGTATAGTAATATCCAAAATTACTTTCCTCACCGAGCAGAAATTCTTGGTCAAAAATGAAGGTTTTTGCACTCACTATTTCAACACCCTGTATAACTGACAGCGTGTAATATTTTAACTTAATTTATCAAGCAGTTTATAGCTAAAGAATTCCCCTTTTAGGCATGGTGCAAAAAGTCCAAATTAAACTGTATTTGGCTGAGTTGCAGCGTTTAAAAGTTGATGTTTTTTTTAGGCGTATCGTTTCAATTGATGCGTACTTTATTTGAAAAATAGGGACCCCACACCGGTGGCCCCATTTTAGGACTGTGTCCCTAGTTATAGTTTAGACAGAATTTCTTACCCATGCAGCTTCTTTCAATAGGAATAAAAATTTCTAATAAATCAATAATAAAAAAAACTTTCCCATACCTATAACATGTAATTTTTTACTACACTCCCAATGGGGCACTCTGTATGTGGCAGTCGTAGAAAAAGTATAGTGTGCTACACGTGCTGAAAAGACTTTTCACACTCATGAGACTTTATGACACTCGCTGACGGCTCGTGTCACCAAACTGTCTCATTCGTGTGAAAAGTCTTATTTTCAGCACTTGTTGCACAATATACTATTGCAACAAAAAGCAGACGTGATGAATTTTACGATCAAACTAACGACCTACAGAGATTTTTTAAGCTTCGACATAATGTCAATTCAGCTTTACTAGAATCAGTTAAATAGTTAGAAGGATTAGTATTTTTCTTACGTTATAGACAATTTAAACAATTACGATTAACGTCATTTGACACAATTGTTCATTGTCGAATAAAGAAATGAAGATCCGTAATATTTGCAAATTTATTCTAGTGGATCGCATTAACCACAAAACTAACCAGTAATACTACTGTAAAAATTGACAGTTTTATTTGCAAAAGGACCAATTTTCATGCATCTCTTTCCGACTCGAGAAACATGATTGCAGTTAGACACGACGACGTCTCTGTTAATTCAATTATTTTTTTTAATTGCACCGCAGGTTTGCTTTTGCAACTGTAGGTATTTTTGATGTGAAATTCCATTATTAACAAATGAGACAACTTAGAAAATAAAATTATAGCCAATGGACGACGTATATGTTGTAGGTATGTAAAATATGTTCCAGAGCCTGTTATCCTTAATTGTGTGTGGCTACAACACATAATGACCATATTCCAATACAATATCGACGAATGTGTAATAGAAGTATATATTTAACTGCAAGTATCGTCGAACAAATCCCTAATTTTAATCTATTACTAACCTGTTATTTTCAGGGGCATTATAAAATATATTATATCGCATCTTGACACTCACAATCTAGGCACAGATTTCAAAAGAAATATTTCTTTAGCTAATGAGTTTTTAGCTAAAGAGGGATCGTAATATCGGATAATCGAGTCGAAAATTTCGGAGAAACTAAATAAAACGTTTAAAACTGCATTCCGTTTCAAATCCGAAAATAATGTTATTTTTTCGGGACACAATCCAAAAATATGTCACGACTGTGACACTCTTGCTTAAGTCATTACAAAATAAGTTACTAGATATTTCAGCTGGCATCAGTACAGACGCAGACTTAAATTGTCTAGCTACGTTAAATAGGTAATAAGAGTTCAATATACATTAGTATTATCGCTCTTCATCTTTTGTAAATGACTCGTTTATTTGCAAAATATTTAAAAAAAGTGTGGGTGCTTAAAAAGGCACCACATAAGTGAAAACCCTAGAAGGACGATATTAACAGCTACATAAAATTAAAAACAATTCACACGCGGTAGAAATGAAACCTTCATAGAGCTGAACGTGGTGCTCCCAAGTGGTCACCCATCCAAGTACTAACCAATCCCGACGTTGCTTAACTTCAGTGATCAGACAACAACTACTTTTTACTTTGTACTCTTTGCAAACATGTAAAATGTATTTTGATTCATCATTATCGAAGAAGTTTGTTAGGCGAAATCAGATAATGTATTTGTCCTTACTGGGTGTAGACAAAACCATATTATGATTTTTGTCTACTTAATACTTTTTTGTCTCTAATATTTAATAAGTACATTTAGGCTGATAATATTATTAGTAATACTTGTTTTAAAAATTCATCCTTTCAATGAGTGCGGTACGTGTTTCAGTAATTACCCATAAATAAAATCAATTTGCGTCGTTAGGGTATCAATAATAGGTAATCAATTAAGGTTACTCTTAATTCACCATTTTATAAATCACGTGATCTCTTCTTCCAAGTAGCAACATATATATGCCGCGCTTCTTCATAGGTTCCTACAGTCACGTAGTCAGTACGTTAGTATGTTAGAAGATAGTAAGAAGAGTAACTTTATAATAAGTAGGTGTCCCCTACATTTTCTAGATATTTTCAATACAACGCCAACGGCGTCAAAATGCAAGACTTAAATAAGGTCCGTGAAGTTAGCCCCCAAAGTATGTTTTTTTTTCTTGAAAATTTCAGGATGGTTAGTGCTTCGTTAGGGCTTTTTAGTGCTTCAAAAAGTTTCGTTAGTGCTTCTTTTGTTTTCGAGATATTCAATTTTATTTTATTTCAAGGTCAGCCCCCAAAGTGTTTAGGATTGGATCAAATTTGGCGTCATTTTTTAGTGCTTCATTAGTGCTTTTTAGTGCTTCAAGAAGTTTCGTTAGTGCTTTTTTGGTTTACAAGATATTCAAGATTTTAAATTCAAGGTCAGCCCCTAAAGTGTTTAAGGATCGGGTCAAATTTAGTTTCATTCTTTAGTGCTTCGTTAGTGCTTTTTAGTGCTTCAAAATGTTTCGTTATTGCTTTTACAGTTTACGAGATACTCAAGATTTTATATTCAGGATCAGCCCCCAAAGTGTTTAGGATCGGGTCAAATTTAGTGTAATTCTTTAGTGCTTCGTTAGTGCATTTTAGTGCTTAAGAGAGTTTCGTTAGCGCTTTTTTTTGTTTTCGAGAGATTCAGTTTTATTTTATTTCAAGGTCAGCCCCCAAAGTGTTTAGGATTCGGTCAAATTTGTCGTCATTCTTTAGTGCTTTTTAGTGCTTCAAGAAGTTTCGTTGGTGTTTTTTTGGTTTACGAGATATTCAAGATTTAGATGCTCATTAAATATTTGCATGTAGAACCTGCACCAATAATAGGTATTCGTCATTGTGTAGGAATTTAAAATCTTGAATATTTCGAAAACAAAAGAAGCACTAACGAAACCCTTTGAAGCACTAAAAAGCACTAACGAAGCACTGAAGAATGACACTAAATTTGACCTGATCCTAAACACTTTGGGGGCTGACCTTGAATATAAAATCTTGAATATCTCGTCAACTATAAAAGCACTAACGAAATTGTTTGAAGCACTAAAAAGCACTATCGAGGCACTTAAGAATGACACTAAATTTGACCCGAACCTGAACACTTTGGGGGCTGAACTTGAATATAAAATCTTGAATATCTCGTAAACTATAAAAGCACTAACGAAACTTTTTGAAGCACTACAAAGCACTAACGAAGCACTAAAGAATGACACTAAATTTAACCCGATCCTTAACACTTTGGGGGCTGACCTTGAATTTAAAATCTTGAATATTTCGTAAACCAAAAAAGCACTAACGAAACTTCTTGAAGCACTAAAAAGCACTAACGAAGCACTAAAGAATGACGCCAAATTTGACCCAATCCTAAACACTTTGGGGGCTGACCTTGAAATAAAATAAATTTGAATATCTCGAAAACAAAAGAAGCACTAACGAAACTTTTTAAAGCACTAAAAAGCACTAACCATCCAGAAAATTTCAAGGAAAAAAAAACATACTTTGGGGGCTAACTTCACGGGCCTACTTAAATACTCAATATAGAGCACTTAATAAGAAAAATAAGTAAATACACCAAGGCAATAACAGTACTAAATTAAATAAGTGTTCTAAAATTACCTTATTTATATTTATCTATTAAGTACAGGTCAACAGATGGGTAAAACTTACTTTGATTGAAACCCTTCAAACTCTTCTTGCTGTTCAGAAATGGAGGCTTCAAGATCAAGATAGGCTCCATAATCACCATCTTTATACAGTTGAAGTGCTGCATCATCCAACTGAAACAACAAAAGAAAATAAATGTAATTTATTGAAATGAAAAATTCTTTAGCCCGGGTGTGATTTGAGTTGCCATAAAATGAAAAAGCGATCTGTAAGATG
The DNA here is from genome assembly GCA_016904865.1 of Pissodes strobi. Classification (NCBI taxonomy): domain Eukaryota; kingdom Metazoa; phylum Arthropoda; class Insecta; order Coleoptera; family Curculionidae; genus Pissodes; species Pissodes strobi. The sequence continues at coordinate 72,939 of MU185953.1, forward strand.
TAGCCTGCGAGAGAATGAAATAGAACACAGTTATACAGTTGTGACATATTTGTTAAGAGTAAAAAGTAAAAAGTAGTTCTCGTCCGATCACTGAAGTTAAGCAAGGTCGGGTGTGGTGGGTACTTGTATGGGTGACATCTTGGTTTTTGGTTTAGTTTTATGAAGGCTCTACTTCTACCGCGTGTAAACTGCACACATGAACTTTTTGAAGTGAAACTTCTTAACGCGCGCTGGGAGTCAATTTTAAGGTCGCGACACACGACAAGAGGCCGCGCTAGGCCGCGCTGGCAGCGTAACGAAAATGCGTTACGATATTTTATTGTGATATCTTTGTTAGTTTACAAGCAAAAAATATGGAATTTGCTCTATTACCTTGTCAAGACATAAGCAAAACTTTTATGAAGAATATTTTTCTTAAACTTAATCGCCCTAGCCTCGGATTTGGTTAAAAAGTAGTTTTTTAAAATATACCACTCAATTAACTAAAAGGGAAGGCCTAAATGAAAAAAAAAACTATTCTTCATAAAAGTTTCGCTTATGTCTTGACTAGGTAATAGAGTAAACCCCATATTTTTATCTTGTTAACTAACAAAGATATCACAATAATTAAACGCCCTAGCCTTATAC
>MU185953.1:73575-100479 GCA_016904865.1 Pissodes strobi
CAATAATTAAACGCCCTAGCCTTATACATATCTTAACGAATTTGTAGTTTTTTTAAATATATCACTTAATTAACAAAAAGGGAAGGCATAAATGAAAAAAAAACTATTCTTCATAAAACTTTCGCTTATGTCTTGACTAGGTAATAGAGTAAACCCCATATTTTTATCTAGTTAACTAACAAAGATATCACAATAATTAAACGCCCTAGCCTTATACATATCTTAACGGATTTGTAGTTTTTTTAAATATATCACTTAATTAACAGAAAGGGAAGGTCTAAATGAAAAAAAACTATTCTTCATAAAAGTTTCGCTTATGTCTTGACTAGGTAATAGAGTAAACCTCATATCTTTATCTTGTTAACTAGCAAAGATATCACAATAATTAAACGCCCTAGCCTTATACATATCTTAATGGATTTGTAGTTTTTTTAAATATATCACTTAATTAACAGAAAGGGAAGGCCTAAGTGAAAAAAAAAACTATTCTTCATAAAAGTTTCGCTTATGTCTTGACTAGGTAATAGAGTAAACCCCATATTTTTTATCTTGTTAACTAACAAAGATATCACAATAATTAAACGACCTAGCCTTATACATATCTTAACGGATTTGTAGTTTTTTTAAATATGTCACTTAATTAACAGAAAGGGAAGGCCTAAATGAAAAAAAACTATTCTTCATAAAAGCTTCGCTTATGTCTTTACTAGATAATAGAGTAAACCCCATATTTTTATCTTGTTAACTAACAAAGATATCACAATAATTAAACGCCCTAGCCTTATACATATCTTAACGGATTTGTAGTTTTTTTAAATATATCACTCAATTAACAAAAAGGGAAGGCCTAAATGAAAAAAAAACTATTCTTCATAAAAGTTTCGCTCATGTCTTGACAAGGTAATAGAGCAAATCCCATATTTTTATCTAGTAAACTAACACAGATATCACAATAAACGTCCGTGACAGTTTTTCGTTCCCTGCCAGCTCGCCCGCCGTGTATCGCCCGCCGGTGTGTCGCGACCTTCAAATTTTACTCTCGGCGCGCGTTATGAAGTTTCACTTCAAAAATTACTTTTTAACCAAACCTGAGGCTAGGGCATTTAAGTAGAAGTTTCACTTCGGATATGCTCACATAGTGCACACGTGTTTTTTTTGTTACCGATCACTTATTATATATGAGCGAATTAAAGAAACCGTTAGTTAAGAGACCAACCGTCCGACAGGCGTTGCTGGGGGTGGGATGATGCGGAACAATGCTATAATCCGCTACTACAAACATCAGACAGTTAAAAATGCTATAATCCGACTACAAACATCAGACAGTTAAAAGCAAATAATCGCAACGTGATAGAAAACATTCTAGAAGAATATTTAGTCTACAGTTTTTAAAGGTTTGTTACTAACTTCGATAAATGCATAGAAATCGGTGGAAGAGACTTCCAACATGCTCTTTGGAGTAAAATAATTCCACTATTTAAAAAAATCTATAACTTGTATTACATTTTTGAAAAGGGAAAGGAACAAGGCTTAATACTTTGGGAAAATATACAGGATATTTTATTTAAAATAACAAAGTTGTCGTACGCTTAAAATTCGGCTATTTGGTTTTCGGCACTTCCGGTTGTCAAAAAATAAAATTACATATACTTCAAAAAACAACTTTCAATAAAATTAAATTATTCAGTGCAAACCGTCACTCGATGGCTTTTTTCGGTTTCGAGTTATTTAAGATTAATTACAAAATGGCGCCGACTAACGAGCAGCAAAATAATGTCGCGCAAAGTAAAATCTTTTTTGAATGCTGTAAATCAAGACAAAGTATTTATATTATGTGTAGTTTGTGGGAAAATCTTCCATAAGTCCTGTGCCATCAGAGATTTCGCCACAAGAGTGAAAATCATTGATAAAACAAGGTTAACATGCTGGTGAAAATGTAACCTCAATTCAGGCAGGTAAAACTGCAAAACAATGGGAAGAAATCAGACACCTAAAGCACATATTGGCAGAAATGAATGACAAGGTTAAAATCCTCAAGGAAAGTCACAAAAAAATACAAGAGAGCGAGAGAATTTCGGATGAAAAACTAGAAATAGAGTTGTAGTATCTCAAGAAGCTTGCTGAAGAAACAACAGACAAGAATCAAATTTTAAAGGAAAATAACCAATTATTGCTGGAGAGAATACATGTGTTTGAGCAGAACGATGGAACACGAAGTCTTGGTGGAAATCTGCACCGTAACAAAAAACCAGTTCTGCAGAAAAATCAAGCAAATAGTAGTCCCCAGTTTTCGAAGGTTCAGCAGAACAGCGACGCTGAAATTCCCCGCCATTCCGAGACCGAGATCAGTTGCTCATAACCTGGAAAAGATGACATCAGGTAAATGGGCGGACACAACTGTAGCACCAAATCACAAGGCAATTGGTCCAATTCGCGAAACTGGACAAAACTCCGAACCAAGTAAGGAAGAAGACTTAGTAGATAACCTCAAAAATATAAATGTCAACAAAGAAAAAGAAGGGCTGTGGACCGAAGTTCATTATAAAAAGAGACGAAAGCCACGGGAAAATTACCCTAAAGTCCCTAGACCAGCCCCGGTAAGAGGAGAAAAGGACATAGCTGAGAGCAGCCTACAGGTAGCCACCAGAAAATCCTGGTTCTTTGTGTCTGGTATATCTCCATCAACAACTCCAGGAACCGTATCGACTTACATAAAAACAAACATGAAAATAGATTCTATTTGTGAAAAAATCCGTACAAAAAAGGATCACATAAAGAGCAGCTTTTGTGTGGGTGTTGATATGGAATTTCAAAATATATTTCTAGCAGCAGAGTCGTCGCCGAAAGGCGTGGTCCTAAACCATTTTGTGAACCTCAGAAGTCGTCAGCATTAAATGAAGTGCATCATGTAAGAAGGAGTGTCCGACGTCCTCAGATCATGTATCACATCAAATACTTAGATTTTTTTTATCAAAATGTAAGGTCAATAAGAAACAAACAGGATGAGTTTCACCTTTGCGTGGCTGACAGGGAGTTGGACATATTGTGCATATGTGAGCATTAGCTAAGCCATGAAGAGGCTATTCCTTGTTCCGGGTTTCAATTTGGGCTCGGTATACTGCCGTGGTGAGATGAGGAGAGGTGGAGCAGCAATCCTTACGAGCTTGGCACTTGAATCTAATACCATCACTAAGGTCGAGGAATATGCTTTCGAAAGGAGCATCGAACTATGTTGCGTACTTCTAAAATCCCTTGGTCTATTTATTATATGTATTTACAGGTCTTCACTTGGAGACTTCAACGCCTTTATGACAATCTGGCCATCGATGGCGTGAGACATCGGAAGAGAATCATTCTGGTGGGAGATTTCATTACAGCATGTAAATGTTCAAAATCATTCTTAGAATTTACTAATTAACTAATAGGGAAACAGTAACTACTAAATCCCAATTATGCAGTAATTAAAGATGTGAATATAAGAATTTAATGCACTAGAGCTACCTGGAAGACGAAATGGGTACTTATTTGTCGTTTCATTATAAGTTTTAGAGAGCAATATAACGACACGATTCCAGTCTTTAAACTTTCTCCGGTAACCTTGATTTAAGAAAATAAGGGGAACGCTCATTGGAAACCTTAGTATATGCTCTTGACTATATCGGCAATACCATGAACCAAGTAAACCTTGTCGATGGCATAAATTTTATACTAAAACCTACGTTCACCATTTAGTCAAGAACAATTCGTTTTATTACACAACTACATAATTTCAAGCAGAAGATATTTTTTATAATCTCTTTTGTATTTTCTGTGGAACCGCGCCCAACCTAATTAATAAATAATAAAACATTAAGAATTATCAACTAGCAACTAAGGTGATGTTTATAAATTAAATTCTCTATATGTACCATGCTGTACAGTCAATTAATGATAATTTTTTATATCATCAAAATCTATACATGTTACACATTATAATAGTATTATCTATTTGTCGAAACAAATCTCTTAAAAAATATTATATTAAGAGCAGTTTGATTACGGGGAATGACACCTCCGCATTCAGAGTTGCCACGGGATGTGACCATCAAATCCCATCGTCCTCCTTCAGACTGGAGAATACCAGAGTACAAAGTCTGGAGCTAATCACTGAGGAGTGACCCAACCAACCCCATTCTCACCCCTTTCAGGCTAGGTACCACCACCACCAAGGGAATAAGTCTGAGGCCGATGCTTCCAGTGGAAGCAGCCCTCGGTGGTAGATGCACAAGCCTACTCGCATCGTCCGGTGAAGGACCACCCCACCAGAACTGGGAATCGCCATGTGGTTTTTCCGAATCACGTTCCGTTTCCGCGATGGTAGTTCCGGTTTCCACAGTAGGAATTTGGACATGATGGTGCTCCAAGGATCAAAACATTCCGGAGGTAAACTCCCCCCATTCGGATATCTGGGCGCCGGGTGGCCCTGGGAGCCCATCTTGCAGCGTTTCACAGTCAGCAAGGATACCGAACCAACTTATAATAGATTTCTGCAACATAAGAGGCCTATATAAAAACATTAATTCGGTACATCAACACCTACAGACAAACATACCACCCATACTGGCCCTTATAAAAACACAAGTATGTTCAACAACAACAGTAAACTACCTCTAATCTTGTTAAGACCTACACTCCCGATTTAGACATAAGTTCGGAATATGCATTTTTGTCCGAAACGACCTTTCCTGTGACCGCAAGGAAGCACATGAACCGCACAACCTAGACGTCATGTGGCTCAAGTTCACTGTCAAGAGATTAACCAAGTTCATATGCTGTCTTTATCGCCCTCCGCTCCAAGTGGTAGAGCCCACCAAAGCCTTTTTACAACACTAGCTACCACATCTCACTCAATACAGGTAGACCACCCTAATTCATAAATAATCGTTCTGGGAGATTGCCCATAATATCAACTGGCTCACACATCACAACAAGACTGACAATGAAGGAGAGAAGCTGAAGCATTTGCCATCAGCTACGGGCTTATTCAACTTGTAGACAAACCAACTCTGATCTAACAGAGGGGCGAATTTGCCGCCCTCCTAGAACTCTATTTAACCACAAATCCTGATTAGTACATAATTACAGTTGGTCCGCCATTAGGTACTTCCGACCACAAACTTATTACAACGGTTTGCGACCTGCCACTCCTACAGAAGGATCCACCATTGCCTCGTAAAATTTGGCATTATAATTCTGCAAACTGGGAGGATCTAAGAGAGTTCTACCTAGATTGTCCTTGGTTCGATGTCTGCTTTGGCACTGATGACCCGTCGCGTCGGTCTGTTGCGAAGAAACTACGCAAATAATCGCCTCAGAAAAGGCAGCATACATCCCAAATTCCCTCAAGTCACCGCCAAAAGGAAAACCCTGGTTCGACAGAAGATGCGAAAGAGCCGTAGCTAGGAAACTGCAAGTCTTCAAGTACTGGCAGCGAAATCAGACCGCTGAAAGTCGCAATTATTTTGCCGACGCGAGAAAGGAATGCAAACGTGTAATTGACGAAACTAATGCCAAACACAATCAAAGGATCAAGAATAAACTTTTGCAATGCCCCAGTGGCTTCAGGAATTTCTAGTCGGTAGCAAAGGCAGTATGTAATAGCTATACAAAAACACGACTTACACCTTTGACGGACGAACGCGGTGTCCCGGCGACTACAGCTAAGGAAAAAAGCAAACATGCTCGCCGAAATGTTCTCATCGCACTCTATCTTAAGTGTCCCTCCCCCATCATATCCAACATCAACAATACCATGGCAGAAGTTAAGTTTCACCACCATGATATTCGTTAAATCCTCAATGAGCTAGATAAGCAAAAGGCATCAGGACCGAACGAAATACCTGCCATCGTGTTAAAGAACTGCGCCAATGAACTAACACCCATTCTTTCTAGACTTTTTTCTCTGTCTTACCTTCGAAAGTCGCTCGAATGCAATCTGTACCAAAAAAGGCAAGAAAACCACGCCATCATGCTTGGACGATAGCTTGCATTGCTTTCAATAATCTCTAAAGTCATGGAACGTGTAGTCAATCAGCAACTACTCAAGTACCTCGAGACCAACAGAATAATTAGCGATAACCAGTACGGCTTCAGCAAGCAGACATCGGCAGGAGATATATTGGCCTATATCACACATATATGGAGTAGAACAATTGAGAACTACGGAGAATCTCGAGCGATTGCGTTAGATATTTCGAAGGCATTCGACAGAGTTTGGCACGACGGATTGCTACACAAACTGCCGTCCTTCGGATTGCCAGCGTCTCTCTGTAGCTTGCCAGTTTCCTTAAGAAACGATCTCTGCACGTTACAATTGATGGACATATCTCATCACCATAAATACGGGAGTGCGTTAGGGTGCAATACATTCACCAACTCTGTTTTTCATCTATATCAATGACCTGCTAACCGAAACCAATAATCCTGCTTACAGTTTTGAAGATGACAGTACCCTTGTATCCCAATTTAGATCAGGAAAACCTTTACCAGCAACTAAGACTTATCACTGCAGACAGGAGCATATTATAACAATTAATCAAGATCTCGAGAAAGTTCGAACTTGGGGCGACAGGAATTTGGCCGAATTTAATGCTGCAAAAACCCAAGCAGTTACGTTTACCAAGAAAGCCAATACAGCGTGCCCTGACATTATTATGGCAGAATCAACCATTGCTTCATCCTCGTTAAATGGACTACTGGGTATCTCGGTCAACAGCAATATGTCCTGGCATGGCCACGTCTCTAACATCGCAAAATCAGCCTCGCAGAAGCTTGGTGCGCTATTTCGCAACAAAAAACTATATAGGTACAAAGCAGCAGCTACTCTTGCTCTGCAAAGCGCAAATAAGACCGTGCAGAGTATTGCCCACACATTTAAGGTGCCGCACCAAAGAACACGCTAAAGCTGCTGGATTCCATTCAGAAGAGAGCTGTGCGTCTTGTCGGCGACCCGGAGTTCACCCGGGATCTGAATAGTCTGGAACCCCGCAGACATGTGGCCGAGATTTCCCTGTTTTATAGATATTTTCACGACATGCAGATATTCCCAGGATTTGGCCCGCATCATCCCGCCCCAGCAGCGCGGGCAAGGCTAAAATAGGAGCCATGTGTACCCTCTAGGAAACGAAATTCAACTGGAGTAGCAGAATAGATTTATTGTCAAATCGGGTAATAAATTTATTGTGAAAGAGGGTAATGTAGACGCAATATCCAATTTCGTTCGCCCGACCATTGTTCCAACCAAGTTGGAAGTGTGTAGACAGCTTTATCATAAGAAAAATATGTTTCTACAAATTAACAAAATAATCTTTCATTTTCTTACTTATCTAAAAATTAGTATAGTTTACTGGTACTGAATATATCTGATAATGTTTTTTAAAGATCTACCTAGTTAAATGAATCTTCGGAATGGACATGAGATATAATTAAACGATCAAATGAACTTACCTGAAGTTCGATGGTAATTATATCGATAGTCCATTCTGAAGATATATGGACCAGTTTTCCCAAAAATTTGTATTTTTTGTATTTACATTATTGTTACGTTTTTGACAGCTCCCATGTCAGATAATATATATTTTATACTTTAACTGACCAATACAAGCAGATGCAAGTGACGACGCGACGGAAGGATGTGGTGATGCTAAATTTATTTTATTTTCTTTGAACTTGTGTGGCATAAAGTACAACAGCGGCGTACTACCTAAAGTCTATTCAGATTTCTTTACGCCCGATGTAAACAAAAACACGAGAATCTTGAACTGAGCAGGGCCGTATTTTACTTTACGGTCTTGCAAATGTTCTGTAACTATGCATTGTAAAATCAAGGTATACAATCTCCCAGGTTTTACTGCCATATTGTAGCATTTTCAAATTTTGGCATAAACAAAGGCAGATATTTATTTTTATTTGCAAACATAATTTAGATTGGATTATTCCAATATATGTCCAGTGCATAAAGTACATTACCTTATTTTACTTTGGAAGTTATTGAATATACTTTCTATACTTATATTTATGTCTGAGTATGATACACTAGCTACTTATGATATGATAATAATATCAGGTCTGATTTTTGTCCCTTTCAGAACAGTACGTGCTCGACTAAGTTTCGGAAACATCTATCAAAGGTTCTGGTTGTGCAGTCCATTTTGCTAGCTATTGTCTTCATAGATTTTAATATTTGGGCTTTTTTCAATCACTCAGGAAAATTCTCACAAGCTTTTCTCTGATCTAAAAGTTAATAAAAACTTAAGAAGTTGTTCGACACAAATGAGACATTCAGTTTGTTTATTATTTCCAGCCAATCCGTTGCAATACCTACCTCAAACAATTTGGAGATCCTAAGAGTTATCTAATGTATATTATAAATCATTTATCTAATTGTGTTTCGGTGTAATATTTCTTTATGTTTTCTTCGTCTTTCGAGGAGATTTCGAGTTTTCATTTATTAAGGTTAAGTCGGGCACGTATGGTTTTGACAGTAAGACAGGTTCAATCAAATCGACGTTCCCAGGTAACGGTTCCCTGCAGATTTTTAAGGCATATTTACTTGCTGCTTAACGAATATGGTTTAGAGCAAAACTATGATGTTAGGTGGTCCATCATACGGTTGGGATCGTTATTTCAACTAAGTTAAGTTGGTAACAATGTTTCGGAGTTAAGGTGTTGAAATTCGTTCCATGAAAGATCGGGATTTTCCTTTTACGCTAGACTGGCGAGTGGTGGAGAGGCCGGCATCTTTTGTGATGCCTCTTCGAGGTGCCTCATGGACTGGTTGAAATGATTAGGGTCATTATTTTATGATTTTTTTGTTACGTTAATGTATTTCGACCCTAACGAGTGCCAGTGTCATGGAGGCTACCTACAAAAGATTTTGTTGAGTTATTAGAATCCCACCTCTACGTGGTAAGTCACAAAATCTCCACGCTGTCTTCAGTTGAATTAATTATATTTTCCAATCTTTATAGAATAATCTATGTTGCTGTTGCTCTCATATGCCAGATGCTTAGATTTGACTGTTATTGTTTTTGAAGGAATCTCTGTCTAATACACTATTTGTTTTTGTTCCACTGGCTAATACCAGGAAGAAATGGGGCTATAAAATCCTATACATTGTTCTATAAGGTAAGATGAAAAATTAGTTAGGTTATGACTCGGCTTTCCCTTAATAATTGCGATATCTATTTTTGCATGTTTTGGGTTAGAACCACCACTTGCGTGTTATGCCGTGGTTGCCTATCATCGGCTAGATGTTGCGTACCAATGTTTGGAAAGGTCTGCAGGTTATGATTTTAAGTGCTTTGGAGATGCATGGATCGTAAACATACTGATAGTGGCAAAAAACGTTTGTTGCATTTTATATAGTCTATTTAAGAAGTATGTTATAAAATTATATCATATGGAGTGTCAAAATAGTACCGAGCAAATTTTTTTGATAGCTGGTAAATCAAGAACGTTAGAAAAAACTTAGTATAAAACTTATTTGGTTTAAAGTTATGCGTATTAATTTTTTTTTAAATTGCGGGCTCGCCACTTCTTTAGTAAACGTGATAATATTTTGTTATTTTAAATGCAACACATAGTGTTTTTCATAAGCTATCGATTTACATTAACTTTGGTCGGTCCACTAGTATTTGGACACCCTGTATATTACGACAGTGGCTGATTTACTTGGTTTGACATTATTCCGACTCTGAAGAATTAAATAGACTAGTTCTTCATTAATCGTAATGCAACCGGTTCTATTTGAGCCTCTATAATGTTATACAACTTTTACATTTTTAATACAATTTTTTGGCAGAAATGTTTGATACACTTTTTCCATTTTTCTGGAGATATTAATAATATTTCTTCTACAAAAAGAATTTAAATGTTGACTTCTTATCGGTTACATATTTTTTAACATCAGCCCAGATTAACTCAGCTGGATTGAGTTCATAATGATACCGCGAAACGCAAACATTTATTTTGTTTTGTTGTTTAGCCATTTCATCCATTACATAGGGGAGACCGGGGTTGGAAGTCACATTTTTCTTTTGTATTTTTTGTCTCCATTTTTTTTTTAGTTTAGCAACAAGATTTATATATCAATAGATAGTACATGCATTGTAGTTACAAAAGACATCCAGACTTTTTACCATTCAAAAAAATATTACAATTTTTATAAAAAAAAATACTTGTAACCCCGTGTCAGGGATGGTTGCAGTGGCGGATTTGCAGTCTCGGCCGCCCTAGGCCCCAAGCTATCAGCCGCCCCTTTCTCAGCATCCACCATATAGACTTTTTTTTGTTTTTTTTTTATCGCAGTGGCACACATACTAAAGGGAGATCCTTATGGCGCTCGACGAGCGGTGTGTGCGAAGATGTTGATTGACACGGTTCTTGAATAGTTGTAGGTTGTAATTAGTGGGAAACAAATGTCCTGGGAGTGAGTTCCACAGTGATGCAGTGCGCCAGACAAAGGAGTTTTTGTAAAGCGATGTTCTAGGTGTTTCCAGTTGTACGACGAACCGGTGCGCTCTTGCCGTCTGTCGGGACCGTCTGACAGAAGTTGCCAGGGGCGGGCCAAATCCTGGGAACATCTGCCGTGAAAGTATCTGTAAAACAGAGACATCTCAGCCACATGTCTGCGGTGTTCCAGACTATCCAGATTCCGGGTCAACTCTGGGTCGACGCACAGCTCTCTTCTGAATGGAATCCAGCAGCTTTAGGGTGTGCTTTGGTGCGGCACCCCAGATATGTGAGCAATATTCTAAGCACGGTCTTATTTGCGCTTTGTAGAACAAGAGCAACTGCTGCGGTGTATAGAGTTTTTTGTTGCGAAATAGCGCACTAAGCTTCTGGGAGGCTCATTTTGCGATGTTAGCAACGTGTTACTTCCAGGACATATTGCTGTTGACCGAGACACCCAGCAGTCCGATTGACGAGGATGAAGGAATGGTCGATCCCGCCATAACAATGTCAGGGCCCGCTGTATTGGCCCTCTTGGTAAACGTTTCTGCTTGAGTCTTTGCTGCATTGAACTGGATGAAATTTCGGTCGCCCCAAGTTTGAACTTTATCCAGGTCTTGATTTATTGCCGTAACCTGCTCCTGTCTGCGGTGATGAGTCTCAGTCGCTGGTAAGGGTTTTCTAATCTAAAGTGGGAGACAAGGGTACTGTCACCTGCAAAACTGTAAACAGGACTATTCGTTTAGATCAGCAGGTCATTAATATAGATAAGGAACAGAGTTGGTGAAAGTATTGCGCCCTGAGGCACGCCCGCGTTGAAGGTGAATGTGTCTGAGGTGTGTCCATCAACTGCAACGTGCAGAGATCCGTTCTTAAGGAAACTGGCAAGCCACCTGCAGAGAGAGGCTGGCAGTCCGAAAGACGGCAGTTTGTTGAGCACTCCGTCATGCTGTCGAATGCCTTTGAAATATCCAACGCAATCGCTCGAGATTCTCCGTAGTTCTCAATTGCCCTACTCCATATATGAGTGACATAGGCCAATATATCTCCTGTCGATCTCTCTTTGCGAAAGCCGTATTGATTATCGCTGATTATTCTGTTGTTCTTTAGGTACTTGAGTAGTTGCTGATTGACTACACGTTCCATGACTTTGGCGATTATTGGAAGCAAGGAAATTGGGCGATAGTTTGAGGGCGTGGTTTTCTTGCCTTTTTTTGGAACAGGTTGCACTCGAGAGACTTTTCAAGAGGATGGGTAAATCCCTTTTCCGTAAGACAGAGAAAAAAGCCTGGAAACACGGGTGTTAGTTCGTTGGCGCAGTTCTTTAGCACGATGGCAGGTATTCCGTCCGGTCCTGATGTCTTTTGCGTATCTAGTTCTTTAAGGATTTAGCGAATATCACGGTGATGAAACTTGACTTCTGCCATGGTAGTGTTGATGTTCGATATGGTGAGGAGAGTCTTGCCTTGGGGGACGTCTAAGGTAGAGTGCGATGAAAACATTTTGGCGAGCATGTTTGCTTTTACCTTGGCTGTAGTCTCCGTGATGCCACGTTCGTCTGTCAAAGGTGAGAGAGACGTTTTTGTAAAGTTGTTACTTACTGCCTTTGCTACCAACCAGATATTCCAGGAGCCACTGGGGCATTGCAAAAGTTTATTCCTGATCCCTTGATTGTGTTTGTCCGTAGTTTCGTCGATCACACGTTTGCATTCGTTTCTGGCTTCGACAAAATAATTGCGATTACATAATGAAATTACTTTATTGACAACTTTTATATAGTATACACACCTTGGCCAGTAAATAAGAAAGCCTCAGATCACATGTTTGTTGACCTCAGCTTTGCTTCGGCCGACGATTACATGTGATCTGAGACATTTTTACTTTACTGGCCTAGGTACGTAAAATACTATTTTTGACACGATTGGGGCCGCCCCTAAATCTGGCCGCCCTAGGGGCCTACCGGGCCTTACGGTAAATCCGCCACTGGATGGTTGTCACATGGTGTGGGGTAGGTAGTCACATGATAAATTAAAGGAAAAATAAATACATTTATTCAAATCGAAGGAATTTTTATTGAAGAAAGATGGTTGTAGGTACTTAATTACCTATTTTATAACAAAAAATGTACCAAAAAATAATTTATTCATAATAAAAATCGAAATATGCTTAACGTTAATAACTTCTGTCAAACTAGAGACTAAAGAATCCGTTAACAAAAATAAAAACTATACTTAGTCATAATAAAAAACAAAACAAACTTTTATTAGACAGAATAGGTTAACGAAAACGAAAAAATATAGTCGTAATAAAATACAAAATAACGAAACAAACTAGAGACCTAAGAATATGGTTACGAAAATATACCTAGTCAGTCTAAATAATCAATCTGAAGAATATTCTGAATCACAGTTTTCTCAAATGTAATAAGGCAGACCAAGTGTGCAAGCTTCGTGGGCCCATAACTTGCAGTCTTGGCATTGAATCCAGATTTATTTGGACTTGCTAGCAGAGTATGGAGACACGCATACCAGGCAAAACACTTCATCCTCTTCCTCGTCTTCGTCGTAAACTGTTTTCTTTTTCATTCTTTTTCCTTTTTTTCCTTTTTCACTTGTCTTTCTAGTAGCCTTTTTTCCTTCCTTATCCTCACTCAATACACATTTCGTTACTTTCCTTTTTCTTGCCTCTTGTTCCAGTTTTTCTCTTCTAAATAGGTCTTCTCCGGTGTCTGTTAGGATTGTTGATTTACATTTTCTTCTATAAGCTCCTTGCAACTTGCGTGGAGCAGCTTTTGGTAGAGGTTTCAAACCTAGCGGTGATATTTTCAAAAAAACTCCCTGCACTACATGGAGTAGAACTGGTGATCATGATAGGTTTCTTGGTAGCTTGATGCTGTAGCGATTGGTCTGACGTTGAGCAACCAGGCAAACTTTGTGATGTCATAGAATGAGCACTAGGAACAGGGCTCTTATTTTCAGCCGATATAGTGTCTTCAAGGGCAGGCCTCTTACATGGAGTCATTGCAGGTTTATTAGTGACAGTGTTACCATCGAGGTCAGAGTTATCGTTTTGACTCTGTGCGTTATTGTGTACGATTTCGTCATCAGAATTCGTTATTAGTGGCCTATCTGTGACAGACGACGGCAAGAAATCGTGCTCTTTAAATATGTCCCGGTTAAATGGGGAGATCCCACAGGTTCTAAAACCTGCAAGAACATTGGATGAAGTAACTGCCAATGGAAAAGCCTGTGCAATTATTCCTGGTACTTCGTATATCGTCATTTGTTGGCCTGGATGATTTACCATCCATTGATCCATTGCGTTGTTAATATATTTTTTTAAGGGTCCATACACCGACCTTTCCAAAGGTTGGAGGCGGTGAGTGCAGTGTGGCGGGAACGATAACATTATTATGCCATTATCTTCTGCAAAATTTAGTTCTTTAATGGATAGATGCGAGGTGTGATTATCAATTAGCAACAGACATGGTTTTTCCTTTGTTGATTGCACATGGTTATGGGAATGTTTCAGGAAAGCAACAAATAACTCTTCTGACATCCAACCCGATGGATTACTCCTTCCTTTGCAGCCAATTGGCCCATCTCTGATGAAATGGTCTTTGAAATGCACCCTCGGAAAAACGAAGAATTCCCAAGACTTTGGAACTTTCATGTTATTGGAAATAGCAAGCTCGAATGCCATTTTCCGAATCTCCTTAAAGCCTCTTAAAGCCAGAAGTAGGTATTTTTTCAGTTCTGCTTCCTGCTCATCGTTAAAGATCTGTCGATTCCTTTGGTAGCCCACTTTTGTAGATGGTGTTGATACGGCTATATTGCTTAGCTCTTCGGTAGTAAATTTTTTACAATACCTCGTTAAGGTTCGATAATTAATTCCAAAATCCCTCGCGACAGACCTTATGGATTTGTTATAGTTTTTCACTTCTCTGGCACCACGCAGCATCACTGCTGGTGGAACAAGCCCTCTGGCAGATTTTCTTTTATGCTGTCGTGGCATTTTTGTAGCTGGCCCTGGAACAAACAAAGGTTAACGTAGCTAAACCTCAAACAGACGACGAAAATAAGCATTATACATACATGGGGCTGGTTGTCACACGTGACTACCGTCCCCCGGCAACGCATGACAACCTGCCCCAAACCACGTTTCACAAAATATCCTCCCAAAATAAGTTCAAATCAATATGTATTTAAAAGATTGAATAACCATATTATAAAGCAAACATTAAACATCAAGAACACACAAAAAATTATATTAATATTCAAAATTTAGGTATACTTACGGTACTCAATACAGATGCACAAAAAATACTTTCACGATGCGAAAAAGACAAAGGTACGTGTCTCCGTCACGACATTTCAAAGCGGACTGAAGTGAAGTCCACACTCCACAGTGAGGTATTGCTATCGCAAGCCTTCGACGCCGCTCAACGAATTTATTCGTTCACTCGGTTTGTTGTTATGGCCGCTGCGCTGTGACAACCAACCCGTGAGACAACCAAACCCGGTTTCCCCTACTAATAATGCTTTTTATGCTGCTTGACGAGACTTAGTAGTTGTATTTTCAGCAATTATTTTTTGGTCTTGTGACAATTTTTTAACATCATCTTTTCTAAGCGCAGTTGTGAGTATTTTTTCAAGAGTTCTGAATCGTAGGGAACGTTATCTATTTTTTTTATGACAGTGGCACACACACTAAAGGGAGATGCTGTGGCACTCGACGAGCGGTGTATGCACGAAGTTGTTGATTGACACGGTTCTTAAATAGTTGTAGGTTATAATTAGGGGGGAAACAGATGTCGTGGAAGTGAGTTCCACAGTAACGCAGTGCGCCAGATAAAGGAGTCTTTGTAAAGCGACGCTCTAGGTTTTACAGTTGTGCAACGAACGGGTGCGCTCTTGCTGTCTGTCGCGACTGTCTGACAGGCGTGGCTGGGGGCGGGATGATGCGGGCCAAATCCTGAGAACATCTGCCCCATATCTGTAAAACAAAGATATTCCGGCCACATGTCTGCGGTGCTCCAAACTATCCAGATCCCGGGTCAACTTCGGGTCGCCGACGAGACGCACAGCTCTCTTCTGAATGGAATCCAGCAGCTTTAGGCTATGCTTAGATGCGGCACCCCAGATGTGTGAGCCATATTCTGAGCACGGTCTTATTTGCGCTTTTTAGAGCAAGAGTAGCTGCTGCGGTGTATACAGTTTTTTGTTGCGAAATAGCGAACCAAGCTTCTGCGAGGCTGATTTTGCGATATTGGCAACGTGGTCATGCTACGACATATTACTCGGACCGAGACACCCAGTAGTCCGAAAGACGAGAATGAAGGAATTGTCGATCCTGGCCATAATGATATCAGGGCCCGCCGTATTGGCTTTTGTGGTAAACGTGGCTGCTTGGGTTTTTGTTGCATTGAACTGAACTAAATTCCTATCGCCCCAGGTTCAAACCCTCTCCAGATCTTAATTAATTGTTGTAATCTGCTCCTGTATGCGGTGATAAGTCTCAGTCGCTGGTTAAGGTTTTTCTGATATGAATTGGGAGACTGTCATTTGCAAAGCTGTAAACAGGATTATTGGTTTCGTTCAGCAGGTCATTAATATAGATGACAAATAGAGTTGGTGAAAGTATGCGCCCTGAGACACTTCCGCATCAATGGTTAATGTGTCTGAGAAACGTTCAACTGCAACGTGCAAAAATCGGTCTTAAGGAAACTAACAAGCCAGCTACGGAGAGATGCTGGCATGGCAGGCCGAAGGACGGCAGTTTGTTGAGCAATCCTTTATGCTAAGCTCTGTCAAATGACTTCGAAATATCCAACGCAATTGCCCGAGATTCTCCGTAGTTTTCAATTGCCCTATTCCATATATGAGTAACATATCCCAATATATTCATCAGTTGCATGATAATTATTAAGTTTAAATGAACCATCTCCAACCTCCTGGAGTTTCAATGTTTTGTGTTAGATGCATTGGAGAGTCGTTATCAGATTGATGCAATCTATACTGGCATTTGAGCGAGTAAATCATAGAATTTTAATTGAAAAGGTGACTGCCATGGGTGTGGGAGGCAACTTACTCCAATGGTTGGGCAGTTATCTCACTGGACGAAAGCAGATGGTAAAACTGAAAGGTGGATTGTCGCGTGAGATCACTGTTTACTCAGGTGTTCCTCAGGGTGGTCACTTATCTCAATTTCTGTTTAATTGTTTTGTTAACGATCTCAATAGCATCCTGAGTTGCAATTTTCTACTTTATGCTGATGTCTTGAAATTGTTTACTGCTGCTGATTTACTGAATGATTGTTTGACATTTCAACATGATCTGATATATTTGCCAGTTGGTGTAAATCTAAAAAATTAAATCTAAACATCAACTATTGAAAATATAAGTTATGATGAACTTTATGCATTGCTAAACCTTCCAAAATTGAGTGATTGGAGGAAGTACCTGGATTTTTTTAATCTTTTTAGGTTGCTGAATGGAACAATGTGTTCTCCTTCCCTTCTTGGTTGGGTTAATCTGCACATACGGCAACGTCAGCGTTCGATGGATGTTTGTATCCTTCGCTGCGCTGTTGAAAAGTGCCTAAAATATGTGTTTTGTGATTTAGAAATTGTATCTTGTTGTAATTTATTGAAACAGTTATCAGATATTAATTGGTGGTCGTAAAATCGGGTGTTTTTCGAACATATTTACCCAAATTCCGATAGTGACATTCCAAGCATTCCATGCCGGGTCCATGTGAATCCGTTTAACAACTCAAGGCACGAAATACAGTGTTGCCACGATGTTTAATACGGCAGGGACATGTCCAACTTGTAAAGACAATTTCATTGTAAACAATAAAACTATACAGTGTGCATGTTGTGAGAAAGTTTTTCACAACATGTGTGTTAAAATGAAGGATACTCTCAGCAAGGCTGTGAATGACTGTAGGAGCGTCATGTGGTTTTGTGATGACTGCCTGGGAATAGTGTCTCAGAATTTGAGGATTGTAGGTAAAATTGATCAAATTGAACAGAATATCAATTCCGTTGCAAAGGCTGTGAGCGACCTGAAGTGTGAAAAACAGTATCTGGATCAAGTAAGGCAGCCTCAACCCCAACGCAGGAGTTATTCAAGAGTAGCAAAGGAGGGAATTGTTGTGGTAAAGCCAACCAAGGCCTGTCAAAGCGAAGAAACTAAAAGAATTATCAAACAACAAATAAATCCTGCAGAGTTAGGCATAGGCATAAGTGGTATGAAGGAATCCCGTGAGGGTGCAGTTATCATTCAATGTAGGGATAGTCTGGAAGCTAAAAAGCTAAAGGATAACCTGGAGCCTAAAATAGGACAAAACTTTCTTACGACAGTGCCTTCGAGGAGAAATCCACTTATAAAAATCGTGGGCATTGAGGAGCAGTACGAAGAGCAGTCACTAATAGAAAAATTGATGCAACAAAACTCAGAAGTAATTGCGAAAGACAGCAATTTAAAGTTGAAGAAAATGCTAAAAACTTATTTTGCTATAGTGGAGTGTGATCCTGAGACTTTTCGACGTCTAATGGAGGTGGGAAATGGTAGGCTGTATCTTGGATGCAGGGTGTGTAAATGCTATGAATACATAAAGCTGGTTCGATGTTATAATTGCAGTCAATATAACCATATATCCAAAGAATGTAAAGAGAGAAAATAATGTGGAAAGTGTGAAAGTTATGAACATGATGCAAAAATGCGTGATGCGGAGAAATTAAGTTGCATAAATTGTAAGCTGGCTAACGTAAAGCACAATCTGAATTATGATGTAGAGCATGGTGCATACGATTACAACTGTCCTAGTTTTCTGTGGAGGCAGAGTAGGGAGAGACCCAAGATCCAGTACAGTGATAGAGAAATATAGCAATTGACTATGTCACTAAAAGGGAAAATTGCTCTCAAATAATTTTACATCAAAATATACAATCTCTCCAAAACAAAACCTTAGAGATTGAGTGTTTCTTGGAAACGATGGTCACTAAACCCCATGTGCGGCTTTTTAGTGAACACTGGATGGAGGAGGACAAGGCAACATATGTGAAGATAAGAGGATATAACCTGATATCCTTGTATGCCAGACGAGAGATGAAGGATGTAGGTGTATGTATCTACTGCAGGGCCGATACATCTTACAGGAACGTTACGCCCATCGGGCGCATGAGCATTGAGGGTATCATCGAGTGCACTGCTGTCTGCGATGAGGGTCTGGGAGTGCTCGTGTTGTGCTTATATCGCAGAGGAGTAGGAGAATATAAAGTTTTCATGAGCCGTATCGAAGAGATACTTGAGTATATATTCTGTAAGTACTCCAGATACAAAGTAATTATTGCGGGTGACTTTAATGTGAATTTTTTAGAACGAAACGACAATCGAGTAAAACAAATTTTAGATCTGTTTAATGTATTTAATCTTGAGCAAGGTGTATTTAAGTCTACACGAGAATGTGCGCTGTCGGCCACTTTAATAGATAATGTATTTTGCAATTTTGAGACGTTAACTTGCTATGTTTATAATACCGCATTGTCGGATCATCATTCGCAGATTGTTTATGTCCATGGACCTTCTGATAAAGCTAGTCTAAATGTAAAATATGTGTACAAGAGAGTTTTCTCAAGAAGTAAAATCACATCCTTCAAACACGAGATTTCTAGAGTAGATTGGTCGGATGTGTATAGCTCTGATACTGTGAATGGTGCATACTGTGCTTTTCTGTCTTTGATTACAAATAATATTTTCAACATAATAATTCCAATAAAAAAGTGCATTGAAAGAGGGAAACAAAATTTCTGGATAACTGCTGGTATAAAGAAATCATGTAAAACAAAGAGGGTCCTATATTTTAAGAGAACAAGAGGTTTAATTTCTAATCAATACTTTAACAAATATTGTACAATTCTTAAAAATGTCATAAGGGAGCGAAAAAAATATCAAATACTCAATACATAATAAAATCGGACAATAAAGTTAAGGCTACGTGGAGAATAGTGAAAAAAATCACAGCGAATAATAAAATTAATGATACAGTGCTTGACAGTTTTGGTCCTCACAAGATTGTTAATAGTTTAAATAAATATTTTATAAATGCTTGCCCTACTGTTGAGAAAGATTTGAATTATTTGTTTCCCATGAAACCTGTTGTGGAATCTGTTTTTCTGTCGCCGGTAGATTCCCATGAAATTTTTATAGTTATAAAATCTCTTAAAAACAAAAAATCTGTAGGGGACGATAACCTACCTGTAGAATTAATTAAACAAAGTGCTGAGTCATTTTGTGATCCTCTAACACACATAATAAATTTGTGTTTTGAAACCGGTGTTTATCCGGATCTTTTAAAAAATGCGCTAGTGAAGGCAGTTTTCAAAAAGGGGGAGGTGGACCAGGAGTTAAATTATAGACCCATTTCCCTTCTTTCTAATATTGGCAAAATTATTGAAGGGATAATATCGTCGCCTATCTGACAAATGGGCGTAAGCAACAAAAACTTAATTTTACAGGAGAGCCATTTAAAGCAAACTTACCATATACATTGTTTAATGTTTCTGAAGATTTAAAGGTAGTTAATTTAATAATGGTTTATTAATATAGGTAAATACATACATTTTAGCTGAATGGTAGTGGAATTTCAAAACTCCTTACGGAACTTAGTAAAAAAGACCTTAGATGAACATACGTCCCTTTGTCAGATTTAAAATATAGTTATTACATCAGTTACGCCTGGTAATTAATTTGAAAAAATGGGCCGTTATAGTATCTTAAACAGTTTACAATTCCTAATAATCAAAAAGTTAGTTTCTCGAATTGGATTTCGGATCAAGCACATACTTCTTTTGACAAGAAAATGAACAAACTTAAATACTATAGTAAAAAATATAACAAAACACCTTACTCTGTAATGGAAATATTAAGAAAAAAGTGTTGATAACATGAAAAAAAAAATTTAGACTACTGTGACAAAAAATATGAAAAACAGCTTTAGTCGAGGAAATACAAAGGAAATCTTACTCATGAGGAGAATTGTTGGAATTGCTTGTCTCGCACAACTGGTGTACGTCCTATGCATAAATCATTAAGATCTTTATATTTATTTGCTGCAAGTTTTATGTGATCAATGTTTGATTTAGGTAGTATAGTATAGATTGTTTCAATGCATCAGGTGGTAGCCTCTTTAATGCCAGTGTCTGATATTCAGCATCAAGATGACTTTGTTTGATATTTAGTACATTGACATCATTTTTGTTCACCATTACCTCCTTAATTTTAGTCCAATCAACATTTTCCCCAGAGTCTGTTTTTCTAGTAACGCGAAGGCGGATTTTTTCAGCAACTGATTTGTAATCAAGAAAACTTTGATTATTCACTTCAAAAACGACGTAAGGCAAATTTCTTCTAGCAAGGCTTGGAAATAGAACTGTGAGCGGAATCTCCTTCACTTTGACCATGATTGGTTTCGAAAAAGGAGAGTGTAATTTGGCCAATGTTTATGGAATTCGTAATAAAGTGAAGCAACATGGTAAAAACGATTATATTTTTATTCTGGCCACCACAGCCATCTGCAAAGAGTCTAACTTCTTTTATACCTTGGTTGTCTAATTGGTGTAAGTATCTAGCAACGCATGTAGATATTTCATTAGCTCCGCTTTTACTAATTACGTCAGACCACATAAAACAGTGGCAGTCTCTATTTCCTATATTATAGATCGTAAAGTTAAATACTGATAAGCGACGGCGATAATACAAGGTGCTCTCTTTACTTATCGGTAACTGTATAACTTGCTGCATATCAAAGACAGCAGCAACTATTTCAACAGCGTTGTTTTTAAATGCCTCCTTGCCCTCCTTAGCTTCCTCCTTCCTTTTTCGTACAGCGTTTTTCTCGGCGACATGTGCGGTATATACGTCATGAAGCTCTATTTTTTTGTTGCATCACCTTCCCTGTATGACAAGAAAAGACTGCATTGGTCCTTCTTTGGATGGTGGAAGGACAGATTTAGCGATTTGAATACTCTTCGATGATGTGTGGTAGCTGCATTGTGGCTGCTCATTCTCTTCTTTATACAAGTAAAACATCTTCTTCACACTTAAGTCCGGATGTAAGTATTCTTTGCTAGAAGATTTCCTACAAAAGTGTGACCATCCTTGGGAATTTTTCTATATGAGCTAGAACTGATGTTCTGATAACAAGTTTAGTTTGACCGTTTAACAACATAACCTTAAATTGAATTCTTTAACAATTTGAACTGCACAACTGATTACTTACCTGTCAACAGTTAGCACAGCAATAAAAAGCACACTAAATATTTCGACGATTAAACCTTTTAAGAGTAAAATGTAGACAACAAACAACATGTAATGCAATATGCAATTGATTTTGTACTACATAGTTGCCAATACGATTAATACAAATGTTATTTAAATATTCAGTCCGGGGCGGATCTCACAACTACTATTAATATGATATCTGACAAAAAGGCGTAAGTACATTTTTTGAACATACGCCTCTTAGTTAGATCCTGCCGATGCTTTAATGTCGCTTTCGCCCACAGCAAGTAAGATCTAAAATGAAAAGTATTAGGAATCTACGCGCCCGTTTGTCAGATCATAGATGCATTAATTTGGGAACTTCTCATGAAATAATCTGTGTTTTCAAAAAAATGTCACTTACGCCCATTTGTCAGATAGGCGACGATATATGCTAGACTGATAGACTTCTTGGAGAGGAGTGCTATAATCTCTGATAGACAGAATGGTTTTAGGAAGCGTAAGTCTACCATAAGGGCTATCCATCAGGCAATCGATAATGTATTGACTTCGCTGAATAACAAAAATATTACCATGGCAATGTGTATGGACCTGTCAAAGGCTTTTCACAGTGTCAATCATGATATTCTTTGCACAAAACTGGAAAACTATGGAATACGTGGAAATGCCTATCAACTGATAAAATCATATTTAAAGAATCGCACGCAGCAAGTTGTCGAGTGTGACGCTTATGGTAGACTTATTGCATCAGATAGAATCTCGATCACCAGGGGTGTCCCTCAGGGATCTATACCCGGTCCTTTACTGTATATTATTTATACTAACGAATTGGCTGTTGTAACGGACGAGTATACGGTTTTGTATGCGGATGACACTACCCTTATATTTAGTACTGTGGATTCTTTATTAACAAATGTATATAAGGCATGCGAGGCTCTCGACAGCTACTTTACAGCCTCGGGTCTGCTTCTCAATGTGCCGAAGACACAATGTGTTGTTTTTGGAAAAATAAAGGAGACGGTACTCAGATTTACTTACAATAACACAAGTATCATTTCTACAGATCAGGTCTCATTTCTGGGTGTTTTGATTGACAGAAGATTGGACTGGAGAGCGCATGTCGAGAGTGTCGCAAAAAGGATCTCCAAATATTGTTATGTATTGAGAGTAATTGCGAATGAGGTGAACACAGAGGCATCAATATCTGCATATCATCCATTTATTCAGTCGAGAGTCAGATATGGCTTGATTTTCTGGGGCAATTCTGTTGATGTTGGGCGAATCCTGATTCTTCAAAAGAGATGCTTAAGGTATATTTATGGAATGAAAACACGGGATACCTCTAGGGTCGTTTTTGTCAGTCAAAGGATTTTAACGGTGGTTAGTATGTACGTACTTGATTCCTTTATGTTTGTGTATTCAAACGGTGACCTGTTTGCGGAGTTTCAACGATTGCATGATCATGAGACTAGGTTCAGAACAGATCTTTTGCCTGCGAAAAATAATTTTACATATATCCAAAGAAACGTTGTTTACTGTGCTATAAAAATATTTAACTGTTTTCTAAACTCTGTTCGAGAGTTACCAAAGGTCACTGCCAAAAATATTGTAAAACACTATTTAATTAAAAAGGCATTCTATTCCCTTGAGGACTTTTTTAATGATAAAGATAGGTTAAAACTGAGTACTTATATAAAATCGCGCTGCTAAAGATACTAATGTTATAATATGTGTATGCATAGATAAATATAAGGCGGATGTATGTTAGTCTGTAAGCATTGGTTACCTATTTTTTAAACATGTTTTTTTTTTGTCATGTAAGTCTATGTAGTCATTTTACGTAATTTTTGTGTATTTTGTTAGTTGTAGACGATATACGTATATCTATATATACAAAAGTTTTGCTCTTTTCTATTTTTTTTTGTGAATTGTATTGAACAATGTTCCATGCCTCATTGGCTATTGCACTGTAACTTTTTTACTGTGATTTTATTTTTTGGAACAAATAAGTGATTATCTATCTATCTATCTCTAGTAGGTGTAATAGGCAAGAATATTTATTTCGAACACGATTTCATAAAACCAATTATGGATCTAATGTGCCTATTGACAGGATATGTAGGTTGGCCAATGACTTGCCTGATGATGTCGATATTTTTGGTATGTCCTTCCCTCAGTCTAGGTCCCGCATAAAGAGTATATTATGGTGATATCTGATGGCGATCACTTACTTCGCATGAGCCTGGAACATATATTCATGCTTCTATTGTTATTAAGTTTTTTTTATATATTAATACCTGTCAATAGCTGTATTGTCTATGAAATTTATTATAATTTTGTTTGAGCTTACCTCACCTATACTTTTTTAAATTTATAGCTTTTAAGTAGCAGTTAAGTATTTTAATTGGATTATTCCGTAAATACATTATTATCATTATTATTATTATTATTATTATTATTATTATTATTATTATTATTATCATATCTTCTGTCGATATACAGATATCTTCAAATTCTGGTAAAGCGTTTGAAACCAAATTTTCTAAGGATTCTCCGCACATTTCGCAAGTGCCCATAGTGCCTCAGGCACAAATCCTTCTTGGCTTCCGATGTGGCATATACTGAGCCTTCTTCCGTTTTCATGAAAAATCAGTACCTAATGGCCACAAAAACTTTATTCCATAGTTACATCGATTATTGTAATTAATATGATATATTGAATAAATAAAGTGATAATTATTTATAATATTAAATTATTGTTTTTTTTTCTATGTTTAGACAAAATGTGGTTTGTAATTAGCCGCAAGCAATGCAATCACAAAAAAGGGTAGCAAAACCGAATAATTAAAATAGTTGCGTGCCACGTGTAATAATTAATGACCGATTCAGCAATAGGCGCGCAAGAACTTACCGCTTGATTGTTTTGACTGGGCATAAATGAAATTTGAATAGACTTTGGTTATTTATATCTTCGGAATTGACGATCGATATAATTACGATCGAACTTTCGGTAAATTCATTTTGGTTCACTTGATCGTTTAATTTATGTTCTATATTCTCTAGCAAATATTTACCCAGAAAAATATTCTCCGTCAATGTATCTACAAGCAATCAAATTCTCCGAAAAGCGGAGATTTCCTCGTCTATTGGCAACACTGTGACGCACCATTATAAAACCTGCAAAATTGGTCTGATGCCTGCCCTGCTAACGCATCTCTTAACCGATTCGACGCGGGCGAGAGGGAAACGTGCTCTTGGTTTTACCGTACGTCTTTCAAAGTCAATGTTCTATCGAAGGACGTAATTCTTTTGCTAATAGAAAGTGATGTCAGTTTAACTTGCCGCATCGCGCTTTTATACTTTAATTATATTAAGCGAAACTGCTATTCTAAAATTTTTTGAAAGATCCATCATCTCGAAGAAATATCTTATGCCATGCCAGTCAGTTACTCTTCTCTCTGCATATAGATCGGCATTATAATTTACCGGAATATGTTATGCTTTGTGATTGTGAGAAAACTAAAAAGGCTTTGTCCTTCTTTTAAACATCCGACGGCGTTTCATATCATTACTTTGGTGTCGCCAAACAATATTATAATCACATGTTATGTTCAAGCCATTTAAAATGTTTTTGGTCTAAACCTCATAATTACGTTATTACTGATGAAGATTTAACAATAAAGATAAGGGTAGTTTTTGATGTGTCAAATAAAACATTATTAGAATTTTCGTTAAATGATATTATACTCAAAGGTTCTGGTACAACTAGATTTATTTGACGTACGTTTCGCACATTTAATGGTATTATAAACGTGAACCCCATCAATGATCAAAAATTACAAAATCTCCTTTGGAGAGAAAATCCAAATGATAAATTAAAAATCATAAGTTACAAACTGTAAAATATGGAACCAAGTCAGTGCCTTTTTTCTTATCTCGGTGTCTAAAACAATTATTGGCAACTGATGAAATGTTAAATTACCCACTGGCAAGCAAAACATCAATTAATCGGTGCTATGTAGATGAATTCTTTGTAGAATAAATACAAAAACGGAGGGGGCACTTAATAAATTTATAAAAATCTGTGGGATTTCTATTACATAAATGGTGGTCTTATCATGTCAGGCTAGTGAATTCCTTAAACGACACAAATGAAAGAAATTTCAACATTGAAAATTTATCTAACAAGTTGTGATTCGGCACCCACTGCGGAACATATTTAAGGTATCATAACAAGGCATATAAATGAATACAGTAAAAAGGTCTAAAATAGCACACATTTTTGATCCGTTCGGACACATATGTCTAGTGTTCGTGGCCAAAATACTAATTCACGAAATACGGGCAAATAAAGTGGGATGGGACGAAGAGCTACCATTAAGGACAACAAACAGTTTTCTGATAATTTAGATCATTTAGGTTCTGTAAATATTCCACGATGCATCGAAGTCAGCTATACCATAGTACAAATATATGGGTTTTCGGATGCGTCCATGTTAGCTTACGGTGCATGTGCATATGTAAGAGCTATGTACGTCGATAACGTATTTCGTATTGATATAAAAAATTAATCACGTTTATCTGTGTACGGACTTGAGTATAGTTTTATATTGGTTAAATTCTTCTCCAAGCTGTTGGACTACCTTTCTGGCCAACACGATCTCAGAAATACAAGAACTTACCACGAATTGTGAATGGAAACGTATTAAGTCCAATGAAAATCCAGCAGATTATAATAATAATAATAATAATAATAATAATATTAATAATAATGCTTTATTGTCAAAAATTTCACAATTTGTACACAAAGCTAGAGCTAGAGTATAAAACATACAAAACATATAAAAACCCAAATAGAAACATACATTAAAAAGAAAAACCAAATTATACAAAACTTTATACAATTGTGCAATTTGTACCTGATCCAAATCCTGAAACATTATATAAAATATTAAATATCAAAATATTTAAACATCAAATACTAAACATTAAACCAGTGTGCAAGATGCTCAAAATTAAGTATTAATATAAAAGTCGTATAAGGCTCTCCAGTAAGTATGATCTTGGCAGATAATTGCGCATTTTTTTGCATTGTACAGTACAGAATAGAATAGAATATATATAT
>MU185954.1:0-21117 GCA_016904865.1 Pissodes strobi
TGTTGTGATGAACAATTTGTTCATTATACAAATCAATACCGTCAGTGTCGGCTTCATTCTTTGAGTCGTCTTTAAGTTTCAGATGTAAACTTGAACAATGGTTCATCAATTTTTTTTGAGGTTACTAACAATGTACTCGAAATCGAAATAATGGACAAATTACTCAGGCTTGGTTGATGCATAGTTGACCTTAAATAATTCTTTAACCATTTAAACTAAAAAAAAGATCCTTCTCCAGATGCAACTGTATCTGGGGGGTATGAAATAATTTTAATGCTATTGATGTGTTTGGAAAAGGTGACATAAAATTATTTATGTAAATATACTCCAAAAGTGTAGGGGGATCACTAGACTGATTTTCCCCAAATTCAGCTTCAAAGCGTTAACTCTATTATACAACTCAATAGCGCCAATGTCAGCTTCATTCATTGAGTCGTCTGTAAGTTTCAGATGTAAATTCGTACAATGTTTCATCAATTCTTCTTTGGGGTTACTAACAACGTACTCGAAATCAAAATAATGAACACATTACTCAGTCATGGTTGATGCATAGTTGACCTTAAATAATTCTTAATACATTTTAAATAAGAAAAACAGCTTTCTCCAGATGCACCTGTAACTAACATCAATAGCAGATGTGTTTGGAAAAGCTGACATTAAATTATTTATGTAGATATGCAAAAGTGTATGTGGATGACAAGACTGATTTTCCACAAATTCAGCTTCAAAGCATTAATTCCATTATACAAATTAATCCCGTCAGTGTCAGTTTCATTCAATGAATCGTTGTTAAGTTTCAGATGTAAATGCAACAGTAGCTGGTAGAATAAGAAATATTCTTAGTGTTATTGACGTGTTTGAAAAAGCTGACAAATCAATACCGCCAATGAGAGCTGCATTCCGTGAATCGTCTTTAAGTTTCAGATGTAAATATGTACAATGTTTCATCAATTCTAACAATGTACTCGAAATCGAAATCGAAATAATGGACAAATTACTCAGGCTGGGTTCATACATAGTAGACCAGTAATGCTTAATACATTTTAACTTGAAAAAAGATGTTTCTCCAGATGCAACTGTAACTGTTAGAGTAATTCATATACTTAATGTTATTGATGTTTTGGAAAAGCTGACATTAAATTATTCATGTAAAGATATTGCAACGTGTATGTGGAACACTAGTATGATTTTTCACAAAATGCAGCTTCAAAGCGTTAATTCCATTATATAAATCAATACCGTCAGTGTCAGCTTCATTCTTTGAGTGGTCTTAAAGTTTTAGATGTAAACTTGTATGATGTTTCATCAATTCTTTTTTGAGGTTACTAACAATGTATGGAAATCGAAATAATGGACAAATTACTCAGTCTTGGTTGATGCATAGTTGATCTTAAATAATTCTAGGTAGAGTAAGAAATATTCTTAATGTTGATGCATTTGTAAAAGCTGACAAATCTATACCGCCAATGTCAGCTTCATTCCTTGAATCGTCTTTAAGTTTCAGATGTACAATGTTTCATCAATTCCTTTCTGGGGCTACTAACAATGTATTCGGAATCGAAATAATGAACAAATTACTGGCTCTTGGTTTATGCATACTTGATCTTAAATCGTTCTTAATACATTTTAACTTAAAAAAAAATCTTCCTCCAAATGCAACTGTAACTGGTAGAGCAAGAAATATTCTTATATACTATTGCTGTATTTGGAAAAGCTGACTGCTATTCCACAAATTCAGCTTCAAAGCATCAATTCCATTACACAAATCAATAGCGACAATGTTAATTTCATTCCTCGAATCGTCTTTAAGTTTCAGAGGTAAATTTGTACAATGTGTCATCAATTATTCTTCTTTGGGGTTACTAACAATGTATTTTGGCAAATGTTGGAGGCGACATTACGATACTCCAACGCCTTGGCGGATGGAAGTCAGTCGCTCTGGCAGAGGGTTTTATAGAAGAATCAATTTTCAGCAATATCGACATTGCTAAAAACATATAAGAGGTGCAGCCTTCCGAAGCCCGCACGAGCAAAACGCCAATCTGCTCTATAAATTGACCACAATCACAAAATGATTCCAATGATTCTTTGACATCAAATAACGGCTTTACCATAAATGTTAATGTATATAAATGTTAATAAGTTGATTGTAGTTTGTAGTGTTTTAGTCTATTTGTTGATAAATCGCTCATCGTTTTCGTTTGAAATAAAAACTTAAAAAAAAAACACTGTAAATTGAAAGTGATTTATTTCGTTTTGACTTTTATAACTAACTAATGGGTTATGACGAATAACCAACTAGTGAGTTATAGGGCACATTATTCATTTAAAACTGCTGTAGTTTGTAGACGAATTGAGGGATCTTGACAAACTCGATCCTTCCTTAGGTTTCATTTCAGGAAGCCGTCTTGCCCTAACAAGGATATTGGTATTATACAGAGAACAGAAGAGAGCACGACAGAAACTGAAAAAGTTTAAAGTGTTTTTACTTACAGTCATTAATATTCGCTGCACATCCGCTAAGTTCCCGGGCTTGCTGCTCACAAAATTCGCAACGTAATCTCGAGGAACAGCCTAACTAACCCACTCTGCTCTAGTTGCATTCATCCATCCAGATTATTATACTCGTACTCCCTATGATCCAACTTTAATTTTAGTTTAGTTCACACATGCTCTATAACAGTCATATCGGGAGATCTAGCAGATCACTCCATTCGCTCAAGATTATTGAGATTATTCTCCCATAAAATTTCTTGAACTATTCTCGCTCTATGTGGACGTGCCTTCAAATTTTATTTTTGACAATCTGAACGATCGGCAACCAACAACCAACAACAAAATGATAGAGCAGATGTCTGGCAACGAAATGCCACGGTCATTAGATTTTAAAAAAGACACACGCTTACAAAGCCGGAAAAAATTTATCAAACACAATGGATTGAAAATGCACATTACTAGCTGCTTTGCTTGAATAAAAAATAGATTGATTATCGATAGAAATATTGTTTTTAATGAAACTATAACAGATTTTCGTAATTCTGTAGATAATAAAATAATAATTTAATGTCAGAAGGCTTCAATTAAAAAACTGACAAAAACGTCTCGAGACACTGGTTTGGACTTCAAATTGCGCCGATTATGTAATACAATAAACAAGTACTGAGGCCAATACAACAGACTAGACTTTTTCAAGTTTTGTACTACTTTTTTCTACGCCCTAATAACCAAATATTCTTGTTAGGGCAAAGCGGCACCTCAAATGAAATGAGCTTTCAGGGCCTAAAAAGCTCATCAAAACCCTTCAATTCGGTTTCAAACTACATGAAAATTATACCAAAATTTTCATTTCTCGTTTTTTCTTTGACGAAGAGTTTAGTTGGAATGGAACATTTTCTTATACCAGTAGCACAGCTCACCATAATGGTAAACTGTAACAATAGCATGAGTTGATGAACCATGAATGAATATACCAGGCGATAATACATTTTTTCAAGACAACAACAATTTTATTGTTTTATACAGCAATGCTGTAGTCTTGGCAGTTTGCAGTTGGCCACCTAGGTATATCTAAGACAGCAATAATTCGCAAAATTAAAAAAACAATTTAGGAGACAGTTGAACTGAAAAACAGAAAATCTATTATATCTAGGTAATAATTTGAACTTTGTATTAACAGTGCAAAAAAAATTCTAAGGCGTCTGCTTTGGTTTTCTACAATAATAATGCACATAAAATCTGCGAGAAGAAAAATGCGCCTGTACATGTACTTACTGAACATCATTTCTGCGAACAAATGATCAGTTTATTGAAGAAAACAGCATCAAGAATAAAAATTTACCACGCGCTAATTTAGCAACCAAGCAAATGAAAAGTTAAATTGCCGAGAAAAGATGCATTAGTTTAAAAACATAATTAGAATAAGCATGCATATAATGAGTTAAAACTTGACCCACTTGTAACACCTCATTTCTTAGTTGAGAACTCAAATGGGTTAGATCAGTTTTGCCCTATCAATAAATAATAACAAATATGCTTTCGATGTATTCCTGCTTGGTCTTAATTATAGATGGTTAAACTAGAAACAAATTATTCTGTCTATGGCAACGTTAATTTTTCTTTAAATACTCTTCACTTGAGCATGTAGATTGAGGCCAGGAGACGTTAAATTAATTGACATAACTGACTCAATATCAAACGCGCTAAATCTATTATCCCAACTTATGTGGGACTTACCAGCATCCAAAAGGACAGAAAAATTTACATTTCCTTTGTTACAGCCATAGAGTCGATTAAAACGCGTCTCTTATAAGTCTCTCCACGGCTGAAAGCTTCTTTTTCGATTGAAGTATCCGAAACTGAACATCCTTGCGGTTTTAATGCGATTTTTTTCGGCAAAAGCAATATTCAAAAATTTTCTTAGCCTTTATTAATTTATACAGGATTATACAAGATTCAAGTACTGACACAGTCGAAAAACAACAACTTATCGATCAGCTACATACAGCACAGCTGATTTTACCGCTTGACCTAAATCAGAACAAACATATTAGAAGTTTTCTGACACAGACGAAATATTAAAATATCAGAGATACCTAAAATTGTATCCATAGGAAAACCCGTATGAATGTAGCAAATCCTAGGGGGTCGAAATAAAAAACGACCTCTGAAGGTCAGACTAAAAGGACCCAGAAAGAAGCCCAGAGGAGAGACCGATAAATTGGGAATTACGGAACAATGAATCATGTCAATCATGGGCGAACAAATGCAAATAAACTAGTCAAGAATCACACTGAAGGAAGAGAGACTCCAAGAAAGCAGCTTTCATAAGGCAAAATGCTTTCGGCAAAACGAGCGTTGGCGTTCCGACTATTCGACATGGCAACCAGCAAATACTAAAAGCATTCTCGCCTGAATGCAGACCGCCTGGATTAATTAATTGTATATTTAATAAGATAAGAGATAACAACTAGCCGAATTGTTTTGACAAAAATTAAGAAAGGCAATAAAAGTTTCAAATGCCAGC
Organism: Pissodes strobi; assembly: GCA_016904865.1. Classification (NCBI taxonomy): domain Eukaryota; kingdom Metazoa; phylum Arthropoda; class Insecta; order Coleoptera; family Curculionidae; genus Pissodes; species Pissodes strobi. Next base: position 5,024 of record MU185954.1, read on the forward strand.
CTATTCAACAAATATTGCCTAACATCAAACATACACAAGCAGCGCTTGGCTGACGTTACTTCTCGCTTCTCGCACAAGAATCTTTCGTCTCAAGGTAAAGCCTATAGCTTAACCTCTAAACGCTAGTTCGACCTAAGATTTTATCTACCTAAAATTCGAACGGAAAACGCGGCCTTAAGTACCTACAGCAACACATCTACAACACCAAATATATTAAATCAGACCTACTTTATATCTGATGATAAAATGCTTTTTATCAAAAAGCTTTTTCCCTCAATTCAGCACCATAGTATATATACAACTAGAGATGGCAACGATATATCGATATATTTAGAATATTTATTACATATTTAGAATATCTCTCTCTATTCATTAATATATGGGAACGCATTTTAGAAAGCTCCGTGACCTTTTGCTATATGAATTATAAAATATACACATCCTTAAGGTGGATTTTCATGCATCCGATGATACCTACGATGGACTACCTATTGGTTAGCGGTTAGAATGTTTTGGCGCTAACTTTTATCCCAATAATTTTCAAATCATCCGACATCCGATGAACTAAGAATTATTTTATCGGATATCGTGTCTTTTTTAACCATCCCTTTTATTTGTTTTGTTTTACCTGTCAACATGAAAGCAAATAATGTATCCCTCTGAGTCTGCTCGTATTAACAAATCAATCAAACACGAAAAACAAACTAAAAGATTCTAGGTCACAACAAAGTGCTTACCATAATTTATTAAAATAAATGAGAGGATGTATGAATTATAAATTATACATATTCTTAAGGTGGATTATCATGCATCCGATATCCGACGATACGATGATCCGACGGGCTGCCTATTGGTCAGATTGTTTTGGCGCTAACTTTCATCCTTAAAATTATTTTGACATACTTTCGGTAAAAACTTATCTTTAGATGTGGACTGAATATGGAATTTTTCGGAGTTCTCCCTATGCCCCATCCAATTCTATTATTTTAGGTGTCTATAAATGAGAACGCGAAATGTTAAGTTTCCTGTAAAATTCGGATACGAAAATCTTGGCGACCCAACCGAGACGAATATTTTAACCAATAGTACAGTGTTCGTACACTGTCGGATCATCGTATCGTCGGATATCGAATCCATGACAATTCACCCCTAGTCCTATATTTCGAAATTTTTATTTGAATTCGATACCTGTCGCGCCCTCTATTATTTGGAGGACAAACACAATGTTCCGATATTCAAGCTTCCTATTTACACAGAGATTTGTTGTATGCCCGTTTCTTAAGCAAATTAAATGTAGTTCGCTTGTGATCCCACATATACGGATTTCGTTGTATTTGGCTCCATGAAGTAATCAAGTATTTATTAAAAGTGCGTCATACGAAAAATATTGTTATATATGTATTATTGTGAACAATTTGTTATGAGGACATTGCTTCTTTAGGTCTATTATATTCATAACGTCGTTAGTTCAGGGAGTCTCCAGATATTAAAACAATATGCATTGCCCTTCCGTTGCTTCACTCGCTCAGGCATCAAAACCAACAAAACCTATAGCCCAGATATACCAAAAGTCCTAAAGCGAAATATGCCGGCTTCATGTCATTTTTGACAAAACAAAAATAAAAAAAAAGTTGTTTCCCTTATAATCACGCAGAAAAACTGTTTGGTTACTTTTGATCAACTGTTGTATGCCCAAGCATCTGAGATTGTGACAGCCGCACCTGCTGGAAAACTAGATATCGTAACCGTTCACCTACTCATGTCGTTTCTGGGCTCTGTTGGTTCTATTATGGCTGGGAGTGGCCTTGGGCACCTGTGGGAGCAAGTGTACGCCAAAGCATCCGTCCATCATCTAGTTAGTGGCCACGCGTACTCCAGAGTTCCAAGGCTCACTTTCTAACGGAAAGGGCTCTTCTTTCGCTTATCCAATTGTGCTGATCTTGAAGGAACACGAGAAGATTTACAGCACCTAGTAAATGACGCGCTGGAAGAGACAGAATCTCCATTTCATCTGGTTGAATCCAATATTCTACTGTATGTGCATAATGCTATAAGCCAAAAAAAAATCTACTGAAAATTCAGATTCTGGGAACTGCACCTTTATTATGTAGCAGCAATGTACCCTCCTTGCATCCTGCTGGACACTTTCAGTATGCACAGCTTTACCTACAACAGATGGAAGAACTCGATTCCAAAATGCCCTCAGGAAATTTTCCTAAATTTCTTGCGGACGAACATTACACTATATGACGAATATGGCAATAGAGCAGTCTTTGATGCGGCTTTTAAAAGTTCAGGGAGGTCTCACTCATGGCCGTGGTATATCTGATAGCTAGCATATTTCGTGCTCTCTTTTCCTGGATGTCTTAAAATTTGTAGTTCTGTTAAAAGCCTGACTGGTACTACTAGAACTTCAACAGAACAACCACGTTGAACTTAGGGATTCAAGATCAGGGGATGCAAAACATTTGAAACTTTTTAAAAAATTGGCTGTCGACCCGCCCTTCTTAGGAGGAATGCAGTTTCTTACGGTATTTGTCATCTGGGATTGTTGGAGATCAAACCATTAATTGTCATGATGCAAATGAATTAGGCAACCATGCGATGAAGGCAGACCACGGTTGCAGTTTCTCCGACATAAAACTATCAAGAAAAAATAGAGTTCTTCAATTGGCGGCAGTTAATTCTAAAGTAACTACGAGAAACGAAGTCGTACCAGTAAATTGGCAACAACTTTTCATGCGGATAGCTTGGGCAATAAACAACAATTCTGGAAACCTTATGCAATACCTTAAGTATGAACTGTCTCCGAGGCTACGTGCACTTTTCGATGAGGAGTCTATGAAGAAAACGGCCAAGTCTAAACTTTTGAACGTTTTTTGCTCTTCTTCCGATTACACAAATGTCTCATCTTCTGTGGTTGTTATAGACGGGGGCTATCTTCATCGAGCCTTGCTTAGGCTTAAACCAGCAACATTTGGACCTCTTCTTGAATCATACAAAAATTACGTCGCGCAACATTTCTGTACACATTCAAAATGTGAAGTTATTGTGTTTGATGGTTACAAAAGCAGAAGAGCAAATTCGCCGAGCCCCTCGAAATTCATCCACAGATAGCATGGTTTTCGATGGCAACACTACAATCTCTGTCTCAGAAGCTGATTTCTTAGCAAATGGAAGAAACAGATCTAGGTTAATTAGTCTGTTGACCAATACTTTCTTGGCTGAAGGACTAGAAGTAAGACAGGCAGCGGCGGATGCGGGCACCATGATCGTCAATACAGCTCTGGAGAAAGTTAACAACGGTCATGAAGTCACGGTGGTGGCAACAGACACTGATATAATTGTTATGCTGCTAAATAGAGCCGGCAATACTACAAATATTCAGGTTGAGTCCTGTTAGATCCGAGAATAAAATATACAATATCAAGCAAATTCAAAATCAAATCAAATAGGCTCCAAGAAGGATTACTTAATGTTTGTTCGTGCAATTCCAGGCTGTGATAGCACATCATCCCTTTTTGCTAAAGGCAAGAAGAAAGTATATTTTTTTTTTGGAGAAAAAAGAGATGCAGGATTTTGCTGCTGTTTTTAATAACTCGTCAGCTTTAAAATCTGACATTGTAATTGCCGAGGGAAAATTTATCATGAAGCTGCTTCACAGTTCTGAGACCTACTCCAGCTTGGACGAGCTCCGAAGCAGAATATATGCTCGTACTCTTGCCAGGAAAGCTGTCACTTCAAGCTTTGAATTGGCCATGCTTCCGCTCACAAGTGCTGCATGTGAACAGCATTCGCTGCGACCGTACTTCCAGGTAGGCGATATTTTTATATAAAACGGGACGTCATTCATTTAATTGCTTAAAATCTGTTTTAGACTCAAGAATGGATGGGAGATTCACTTCCCTCAGAGGACTAGGGTTGGAAGATAAGTGGTGACACATTAATGCCTGTTACAACCCTCTTACCCCCAGCGCCAGATGAACTGCTGCACATGGTATCCTGTGGGTGTAAATCTGAAAGCGGGGCTCTGTGTTCCTGGAGAACTTCACGTCTTGATTGCTCAATAATGTGCATACACTGCAGGGGTCGAAGCTGCAGTAACGATCCTCCAGTAAATGAAGTTGAAGTGGACGATGATCAATACGATATATAAGTAAGCAAACTTATTATACTTAAAACGAAAGATATAAAAACAAGATTTAATTTGATTTAGGGTCCGGCTTTACTCGTTTTGTTGACACTAAGTTTTCGTGTTTTATTCTAAAATAAAAATATATTGCATGTAATATGTATCACTTTTTTTATTTTGCTTTTGCTGTTTTGAGCTCTTTCCAAACACTAAACAAATTTCTGTTGGAACAAAGATTAATATCATTATTATTATTATGATTTAGCCTTACGGCATTTGCACTCCCTCTAAGGGGACCATTCCACTTATCTCAGATATCTCGGATATCAAAAGGATTAAGCTCTGAGGGAACCCTTCCATGTTATCGGGTCCTTGGTGGCACCTACGGATTTCCTACAAATTTTCGGACAGTACGGGCTGTTGCGAGAAGTACTGCTTACTGCATCAATTTGAAGAGATGTTCGCTCAATCCGAGTTCCTTGATGTTTATTAACAGGTTCTTTAGAATGAGTCCTGTTGATGACAGGGTATGGCAGGGAATGAGTCCTGTTGATGACTGGGTATGGCGATGTAGATCAGCATGGCTTGCTTGGCCCGCTTATCTAGGAGAATGATGCCCGGTCTATTGTGAGTCACCGTCTGATCAATAAGCACAGTGCGGTCCCAGTAGATCTTATGGTTGTTACTTTCTAAAACAGATTCCGGAGTGTATTTATAGAAACTTACCTTTTCCGTCTGCAGCAGCAACTGCTTGTCTGCTAGTTCCTGATGGATTACTATTATTATTATTATTATTATTTTTTTTTATTTATTTTTTTTTTAACTCAGGTTTATCCCGGCTACATCAGTACAGATCGATCCATTCAGATAGGATCTGCACTGCGATTCTACGACTCTAGGAATGATCGAACAATATGTGCAGCATCCAGAACTACCGACTTTTGCATTGCCCTGTAAGTATTCGCAGGTATTCCAATTTCGCAAAGTTGTTCTTTCAGGTTTCTTGGTATCAAACCCATCGAAGACAGTATTACTGGGACGACTTTAACTGTTTTCAATCCCCACGCATCGCTTCGATTTCTCGTTTCAGCTGACTATATTTGGCCATCTTCTCCGCATGCTTGGTTTCCAAGTTATTGTTGTTAGGTATTGAGATATCCACAAGTATAGCTATCTTTTCCTCCTTAAAGATTATAGTGATATCCGGGCGGTTGTGCATCACGGTGACATCAGTGACTATCCCTTTATCCCAATAAACTTTCGCTTGCTCGTTCTCAACTACTGGGTCTGGTTGATACTGATAGTACGGACGATCATTGGTTGGCACAATGGAGAGCATTTTGAGGATTTCCAGATACGTGATTGTTGCAACCTTATTATGTCGGTCTAGGTACTGGCTTCCAGCAAGGCTAGGGCACCCTGAGAGGACATGCTCGATGGTTTCCGACTTTGAGTTGCATTTCCGGCACTTATCTGTTGGTACGTCTTCTTTTAAAATGTACTTTTGATAATTTCTTGTACTAATAACCTGATCTTGAATTGCTATAACGAAGCCCTCAGTCTCAGGGAATAGACTACCTGTTTTCAGCCACTCGAGTGATGCCATCGTGTCCACGCTTTCTTTTTTCATATCATACCAAAATCGACCATGTAGCTCCCTAGATGCCCAGATTGCTGTTTTTTCCTCAGTGGTGAGAGCTGATGGCAGAGGCACGTGTTGGTTTGCGAACATGTTGAGTGGCGTGTAATTCTGATCAGCTTTCGCGACTGTACTGTGGAGGGCGATGTGTTTTGAGGAGAAATATTTCCTCAGTCCAAGTATTTGTTGCTGGCATGCCTTCACTACATCCGTTATCCCTCTACCACCTTCATCCCTGGGCAGCGTCACTCGTTCCATTGATGATCTGGGATGATGCATCCTATATTTCGTCAAGCTCGTTATAATTTTTCTGTTAACTGCCTGGACATCGGTGTCAGTCCATTTTATAATCCCAAAGGAATACCCAAGGGCTGGTATTGCGTAGCTGTTAACTGCTTTCACGATATTTGAAGCATTGAGCTTGGTCTTCAAAACAGATTGTAACCTCTTTTGGAACTGCATTGTAAGTATTTGCTTGACTTGGCTATGCTCGATTTTGTTTGTCTGTAATATGCCAAGGTACTTGTACGGATCCTGTGACATGGCATCTATGGTGGTTGCTTCATCAAGCTTGACTGGCTGTGTCTCCATAAGTTTCCCCCTCTCTATTGCAACAGTTTGGCACTTGCTAGTTCCAAAGGTCATTCCTATTTCGGTACCAGCCCTATGAACAAATCTAAGGACTGAATCAAGATGGTTCTTATTAGCGGCATATACCTTGAGATCATCCATGTAAAACAAATGACTAATTACATGAGTCTGATTCGGTGCTTTTATGTTAAAGCCATAGCCAGTTTGCTTGAGTGCATTTGACATAGGATTGAGGGCTAAACAAAACCAAAGCGCACTGAGTGAGTCTCCCTGGAAAATTCCCCGCTTGATTTGAATGCTTCTCGTTTCGATCACATTGTCTCCTGTTCTAATGGATAGTTTTGTGCGCCACTGATTCATACTATCTCTAAGGAATATTTGTAATTTTGGATCAACGCCGTAAATTTGCAGGACTCTGATTAGCCAGCTATGTGGAACTGAATCAAAAGCCTTTTGGTAATCAATATAGGCCATGTACAGGTTACGATTTTTCTTTCTGGCCTGCTCTGGATTATTATTATTATTATTATTATTATTATTATTATTAAGATAAAACACATGAATAGTAAATTTAACAAGTTAAATATTGACGGCAAAACACGATATGTATAATAATATTCTGTATAAAAGCCGAAATACTCGCATATGCCTTTTTTCATCATGAAGCCGGCATAGGACAGCTTAGGACTTTTGGTATGTTGTTCAGTACATTAAATACAATATCTCTACAAATTTCAGATTTACATTATTTTTTCAGGGTCAAACCCTAATATATCTGGGGTACTAACTGACTAACCCAAGGAGCATCCAAAATCCAGAAAACTAACTTTTATGAAATATATTTGCATTCACTGAAGTCAAACATCAGCACTTCATCTGAATCGCACACATAATCGTCGGGAGGCGGCAGGAAGATACAAAGTAAACTGGCATTGCGTCATGGATCCAAATGCAGATCGGATCCGCGTTGTGATTACTGCGAAGAATCACTCCTGTAATTCCCACATCGCAGCCCCCCTGGTGATTCTCCTATTTCTTTTGTTTTATTGGTATGCTATTTTGCTTGGCAACGTCAGACGTGATTGAGCTAATAATTTGGATAGTGTGAATTTTGATTTGTGTTTAGTAATTCATAATGGCATCTCCTATGGAATTATTTTTTCAGAGCGTACCATATTAGCTCAGCAAGTAAATTGTAACTTGTGTAACGTGAATAATTCAAAATGATTAAAATCGCATCCGATATATCATAACTATCGATACATTGTTTCGATATATATACTCAACTGAAATACCTTGCTGATTTTTCAATAGTCTTGGCCACAGCTTATGTTGTTATTAGAAGCTGTAGTGTAAGGTTGTAGTATATCCAGTTCTTTAGACATCAAGGATGTTCAATGAGTTAAAAGCCCTCGACTCTTAAGATCAGAGTCAGGTGAACTTATTTCGTTTATATATGTATTGTTGTCCTCTTCAATTTTGCTTATTTCAGTGTTTGTCAGAAGGCTTTCAGTACTTTTTTCTATTGACCTATCATCTATATTGACACTTACGAACGCATTAATTTCTTGAGTCATGTTTTCCGATTGATTGTTCAATATCATCCAAATTGTAAATAAAGATGTATCTTGGATATCACCATCCCAAACATTTGCAGATGAAGTAAATGCGGCCAGTTTCTCTGTGGCAATATAATATTCTAAAATTTGAAATGCTGTTTTGATATTGGGCACAAAAATTTTGAAAACATTTGGTTGAGTTTCTGTAGCATTTTTTGCTTTTTCAAATGCCACTGCTCCTGCATTCCATGATATCAGTCCACATGTTCTAAAACCATTAACCAGAATATTAGGAGTAACTCGTTTATCTAATCCTTCTTTTAATCTAGGAGCAAAGTGAAGTTCACAATTCCCACTTTCTAACTTCCAACTATAAAAGTTCTCTTTCCAGCCAGCTTTATGGGTTTTAAAGACGCCGACGCCTATGTTGAAGTAGATGGGTTACGTTATTTTTGGGACAAAAGGTGCTGAGATGAATAGATTTGAGCGATGAGTGCCAATCTACAAACCTAACAGAAGAACTGGAGGGTAATATTTGATTTAATCAGTCATGGGTGAAAAACGATGGTCTGTCGTCATCCATCCTGATTCTGACGGCCAAATATCTAATAGGTTATTAGATGTAAGGTATTCTTCAATTCTCAGAGCCCTGGTTCTTCTAATCTACTCTTCAGTAACATTTTTTGGCTTATTGTGAGATTTTGGCTAACTCTTCAACTAATATCGAGATGTCGTTTCATAAACCCCAAAAACCATTTTTTTCCCCCAGCTTAATTGGACCAGCGTTATTCTCAGATTGTAGGTTTATCGCTAGTCTTCTAGCACACACAATTCATTATTTGGTTTTGGAAAAATGTTTCCAAGCCAATAATTTCATCCAACTGGAAAGTGTAGACTCTTCCCTTGGTCAAAAGAACGACGAGCAACCGATTTTTCCTTATCCTGGATATTTTCCATGAAACTTACACCAAACAGTTGTCTTGGGCGGCGTATTGTCTCGCGGCTGCGGCGATTGCCAAACCATTGCGTACTGAGGGCAATGCCTGATTCATATGTTCTGCCTCATATTGAAGAAGTTTTTTTGTTGAGGGCAACTGAAAAATAATAATTCAAGTTGGTTTTACCATCAAATAACCAAAAAATAGAATTCAGATTTAGGCTTCATAATTTTTCGATATGTCCTAGGCATGTCATCTAACGTCAGGTGCTTACAAATTGTGTTGTTTTACAAGGTCAATTAATCTTAACCTAAAAACACTTTAACATCTTAAAATAAATAAGTAATATATTTACCTTTAATCATGTCTTATTAGAAAACACACAAAATTTGAGAAATAAACGACATCAACACGTTTCACCTGAGGCACCCGTCTTAACTTGCTGAACTGGAGACCACTTGCGTAAACAGCCAATAGAGGACGTACCTAGCTATAGCAGAGTCCAAAGGGTACTGAATAAATTGTGGCTGTAGGTTAATAGATTGGGCAAAAGGGATTGGTTTTTCTAATGAGTAGATAGTAGGATTTCTTGATATTTGAAAGGCAATGTGTTAGGTATAGGGGCACTGCCAGCTACTGGTTGCCTTTACCTTAATTTGTATCTGAATGATCTTCCCTTACAAGTAGATTGAAACATTTTCATATGCATATAACTCAATCTCAATTGCAAGTAATTCAGCTTAAAGAATACTATAAGAAAATAAAGAAGCTGATTGTATTATCTTTTGCCGGGAAATCTTACAAATAAACTGCAAAAATAATCTTAACAGGTAATGTGTTTTACACTATTGACGATCCAAAATAGTCACTGACAATTTTGCAGGCCTTGTTAGTTTGTAGAATTATTTAATTCAAATTGTCCATGTCTTTCTAATTCTATTTTAACATTTGATATATTTATTGTCAATTTTATTTTATACTACCTCTTAGTGTAATGGGTGTATGATTTTGCTTCTACATATTAAATGTTAGTAAAACTAAAGCAATGTTGATTAGTACAAAATACAAATTAAAGAATATTAATATTAATACAATAAATTTAACAATAAATAAAGAAAAGATCAAATTTGTCAGTTAAATTAAATATCTTGGGTGTATTTTAGATCAGACTTTATCTTTAAGAAAAAATCTTGAATATACCAAAAATAAAGTAAGAAAAAAGCTCTATTTTTTTTCAAGAATGAGTAAACATTTGTTCTTGTATGCTAGAGCTACTGTATTCAAAACTATTATACAGCCACATTTCGATTATTGTGCCACTCTGACCTTTTTAATGTCTGACAACTGTATTAAATCATTAGAAACTTTGTTTAATAGAGGGTTAAGAATAGTTCTAAGATGTAGTAGATATACCCCAATTAGGGAAATGTTAAAGATTCTTGATATGGTTAATGTTAGGAATAGAGTATTTTATTTAACTATGGTTTTTATATATAAGTTAGGAAAAGATTTACTACCTCAGTATTTTGGAGAATTCGTAACTTTAAGGTAAGAGATTCATAATTATCCTACAAGACATAGGGACAACTTTAATATTGTAAGAACAAGATACAGTTCTACTATGTCTTCTTTATTTTTGAAGGGCATGAACCATTATAACAGATTACCTAACAGTATAAAAATGCAAATACAGTAAAAGAAATTAAAAAACTGTTAATGGCTAATATTATAGATGGGAATATTACTACATAAGGAAAAAAAGTGTTATTCTTTGTATGTTGGAGATTCTTTAATGTCCTTAGATTAGATTCAAGATTTCGCATTAGTATAAGCTTGATTATATACAATTTAGGTTAAGTTAGTTGAACGGTGTATTAGGTTTCCCTACTTCATTAAATAAATATATGTTTTTTATATGGAGTGGACGAATATTTAACCTTATTGCCAAACACCCTTTAAATATTATTTAATACCTAATTATTTACCCTATACATAAATCAATTTAATTCTACCAACAGTATACTGAATCCATAATAGTAGTACTAATGTGATGTAGCTAAATACTCTGTATAAGCATTTTATTGGCTGTGTAGAATATCATTATATACTCCATAACTTTTGAGTCAGTTGGTCGTTCGAGGTAATCTTCTTTTTATATTGTTTGTCTGTTGGCATTCGAGAACATATATCGGATGTATCGATGAAATGACTTTTTCACTAATTTTAAAACGCATCAATATTTTTTTGGAAATTACTGAGCCAAATAAACCTTTTTATATATTTTGTGTTCCTTGGTGTTTCCCTCTATCTTGATTAGTTTGAGAGCTACCGGCTTTTAAACAAAGTATATTGCTTTATAGGCTTACACTAAACAATATATAAAGTCATAGTTATCCATTTTGCTGATCATCCCTTTGAATTGTCATAAAGTTTGTCTAATTTCTGGTATAGTCAGCGGCAACACGTAGAACAATATGAAGGTATCAAGAAACTAATCGGTACCACAGAAAACCTGGTTCTGGCTCTCGGGAACAAAAACAAAACGCTACATTCTGCTACAATGCCCAAGAATTTGGTTTATAGACAGCGCAACATGTGGTCTCGCGTTGTGCATTAATCCGAAATCATCTCTATTAATTATTACCAGATAGCGAAATAACGTATTCCTTTCGTAGTAACACGCAAACTTCAGGACGTTACTCCAGGACATTACTGACCTGCCATCAAAGCGTCCTATATCACTAAACGTAACTTCTTGATGACGTACTACTCTCTCCGGCTATACAGAGATCACTATTATTCAATATTTGCATTTGCATTGCAGAAGTCGTGTCGACTTGCGTGATCTCTTGGAAGTAGGTTTAGGCCCGTTGTGGAAATACTTACTACTTCTCGTACTTCTCTGTGCTCTTTCAGGTTGCGTAGCTCGGATGGCGATGGAGGACAAAAACTCAATTGGATGCGAAACAATCTAATGATGACCAGGTTTACTATAAATTACTAACAGAGTGTGAAGCGCACGACTACTCGTTGAAAACTGATTAGACGCGACCTATTCGGTTTTCTTGAAAGCACTTTCATGTTTCTTTGAATTTAAGAGATTTTCTTTATTTACTTTATATCGGCGTATTTAATTTGATTTGACTGTAATTAACTGATTTTGATATTTTTAACTAACGTGTTCTAAGGAGAAGTTTATTCAGACATTTTCCATAAAAGTACAATCTGCCAATGAATCAAACATCTCAGAGCCTTTCCCGTAAAGGTACAATATGGCTCTGGATGAACGGAGGGGTTACACTTGGGTCAGTTCGTGGTACCTTTACGGGAGACGCTTACTTTTCCTCAATCGCGATCCGAGCTACGAACCTGAAAGAGCACAGAGAACTACGAAAAGCAGTAAATATTCCCTGTGACACGTGGTGGAGGCGCCGGACACGTTCTGATTACTATACTCGACGCGCCGAACAGATTCATAAATCACGGAAACAATTCGTCTTATTTTATGACTGAATCGAGCCAATGTTTTATTTTTAATTTCGATTTTCCTTATCCATAATAAAAATAGAGTGTCTTAATCAAGGTTCCTATGTTTGGAATCAATTGAATCATAAAATAAGGCAAATTATTGTTTCCATGTTTTCCGTATTTTATGAATCTGTTCGGCGCGTCGAGTATAGTACCAAGTAGTAGAAGCACCATTCTGGCCTGTAGTGACACGTGGTGGAGGCGCCGCTATTTTCCCTATGGCGATATTGCAATCAAATTAACTTTTTTCATGCTTCGAAATAAGGTAGATTCACTAGCTCGTTTCACGTGCTTCTATCAAGCGCTGATTAGGTTTTGCAGCTGTCTGCTGCTGTCTGTTTCAGAGGGCCATAACCAGGTCTTCCGTATTACTGATTCGTTTCTTCATACCTTCATATAGTTCTACGTGCTGTCACTAACTATACCAGAAATTAGACAAACTATATGAATTTAAAATAATGATCAGTAAAATGAAAAAATATGGCCCTACATGTTGTTTAGTGTAGGCCTATAAAGCAATGATTTACTTACAAGCCTGTAGCTCTGAAACTAAGCAAGACAGAGGGAAACACTCCATTAGCAAATATTATTAGTAATACATTTCAGTGGCCATATTATTTGATGAGTCCGTGATATTTATGATTTTCTGACAGCAACTTATGAAAATTTCAACCCTGAATCAGAAACTTGAAGATGCAAGCTTCACAGTTAAGCAGAAAGCGACATATTCATAATAGCTGTTAACATGTAACTGCATCTGTATTCCGCGGTCTTCTCAAAATTATTAGTGCTGAGTGTGGAAACCAGTATATTTATAAGCCCGAAAACTAACATTTAGTCTATTAATTGGCTGCTCGAGTTTATAGATTTACTTACTTTTTCGGAACTAATGTAGCCTTTTTAATCACCAATTACCAATGCAACATATAATATATTACTGTATTTAGAGTTCAAAAAATATTCTTAAACTCGCAACCCGTCCTAGATATTATCAGTGCTAAATATCATGTTTAAAATTTACCTTTTATACGCGACCAATTGTGGAAGTAACTAGAGGGCGTTTCGTTTTCCATTATTAATTATATACTTAATCCATAAATATTTTTGAATGTTCGTCTTTTTCATTTTCCTTGCATGAACCGTGAAAGAATTTGAAGAGCTTCATATATACCTTCAGAAATTTGGTTCCTTCGCACCAACAATTTTGACACTAACAGAAAAAATTCGACAACTATTCTAACCGCCAAAAAATAAACGTCAGTGGCTTATGATGACGAACATTATTATTTTAATAAAAATATTTAATCTTACCTTCAGTTACTCCCCATTTAAGAACGGTAGGCGTTTCAGATTCTATACTACTTCTATTTGAACATTGAGGATCTGTTAGTTTTGGAACTGTAATTTTGGCTGAAAATCTTCTTTCCTCGCAATCGCTTTTGTTACTATTACATGGTTTATCATTCATCGTTCTGCATCGGGCTCAACGTTTTTACATCATTATAGTATCGATATTTCAGTCGTATAGGTCTACATATTAGCATGTAAATATTATTTTAAAATCAAACATGAGAAAATACTGGGGATTTGGTTTTGACATAATTTGGCAGCGTCATAACCTTTATCTAAACAGGTATTACCCATTGACCCATGGGACAACATTTCTAAAGAGAAATAAAACAAGTATTAATTACATACAGAAGATTTACATTAGTCATGATCAGATAACTATCCGACTCCCTAAATAATTATAAACAAATTTTAAGTGGTGCACCCGGCGGATTTTAGGATTTGATTTTTAGCTCGAGTTTTATACGGCATTACCTTGTCAAATGCACACCACTATCCCTTGTTATTTAACGCTTCTTCTGAGAGACTGTTCAGAGAGTATGACAAACAAGATGGTATCATGATCAACGATAAAGTTGTGAAAAATCTGATACAGGTACGCTGATGATACTGTATTGATTGCTGATAGTGCAAAAGGTATCCACAGATTGATCAATAGAGTAATAGGAGTATGTCAGGCTTGCCAGAAACTCAATTGTTAGTAAAACTAAAATTACAACAGACAGAAGCGACCTTATTAAGTAATTCTCAATAAAACTGAGGTGGAGAAACAGGCAATAATTTGTCTCACAAACATGAATCCTCCAAAACGAAGTGACTAGACTTTTTCTAGGTGGAATACATTCTAACCAGAAAAAGTATCGTCACTTAAATACCTGGAAGTCAATCCGAATGAGGTCAAAATATCAGCTGAAAATACAAGATCGTCTTTCAATCGCATGAGACATGAGACAAGTCATCTGCAACTTAAATCCGAGTATCTTCCTCAAATGCGCATTCTAAGGTGTGATACGTTTTCAGTATTTCTATATGGAATGGAGGCGTAGGCCCTGATGGAGAGTACTTATAAGACGATTGCGGCTTTCGAGATGTGGTGCTATCGCCGTAAAGTTAGTGTCTTGGACCTATAACGACATTATGTAAATTATTACCTTGTCTAAAAATTGAACCAGAACTTGGGTAATAAAAACTATAGTTATTTTATCAAAACTTAAAACAATGGTCAGTATTAATTTCATATAAAGTCCCCAGCGACTCCTCAGTCCGGCAGACTTAGACAGTAGGATAACCTTATGTCCTAACCTCCTAAGCTAACCTAACTCTCAACCAGCGCTGAAGTACCGCTGTGTAAAGGCAACCCTGGTTGAGTCCCAAATCTAAAACTCTGCCCAATGCATTCTGTTGAGATTCAAGATTAATATCTACATCTTCGGTAAAATTGAACCAAAAAAAAACTATAAACATTAGGTACTTATATTTAAAGCTTTCTTGCATACAGAATCTATCTAGTTAAACTTAACGACTCAAATGACCAAATTTCTAAATCAAATGTGCTTCAAGAGAAGACATGTGCGTTATAACTCTCGGGTATAAAGAATGTTTCTTACATTTCTCGCTATTAGATTTATTACTGCTTTTTAAATGAGTGTATTGTTTATGACCTCTTCTCACTTGTCGAATTCCATACTACCCTATATTACAATGACTATCTTGTATAGAGCCACTGTATCCTACATAGATATGCTACGCCATCCAGCGGATAACCGAACAGCTTCAGAACAATCAGATCCAGGCTACATACTCTAGCATGTGGGGTATACGGTGACAGGTCCACTCCAGGGTCTAGATGCTATATTATTAGCAGTGAATCACTTCATATTCCTTATCGTTCGTCTTTGTGGAATATTTTAAAATTAATTCTGGCATTGCATTGCTTCAGTGTGAGATCAGACAAAATGAGGGTTTCGAAAGTATTGCTTCAGTAGAACAATAGTTGTAAAGAGAGTGACATACATTTTTTAATTGGTATTTTATTCGTCTCTCAGAGGTACAATTAAATTTAAACGAGTTTCAAAAGTATTTAAACACATTCGATAACAATTCCTGAATTCTCTGCCTTATTCTTTTTAAAATACTACCACATTAAAACCGAGTCATCAGAAGATGACTTGACCGTTAAATTATTGCGAATAATGTTGCTCTTCTCACTTAGAAAAACACCACTTAGAGACGTGAATGAATCACAGAGGTTGTTGGTGGGGTAGTGTGGGACTCACCACTGGCATACCCACTATAAACTCAGTAGTGTTCCGACCTGCGCTTTAACTCCCTAGAGGTCTCTAATGCAGGCCGGAGCG
>MU185954.1:43668-92132 GCA_016904865.1 Pissodes strobi
ACGTTTCGACCAGTCTTTCTGGCCTTCCTCAGTTATCAGTTACATTTTGCAAAGTTAAACATAAAGAGCACATGGAATTAAAATAGTCATATACGTGGAACACACACAAAAGAACACCATGCTAATTAGAGTTGGCAAAATTTGGTATTTAACTTTCACTGGATTTATACCAAGTTTTATACTTTATTATACCGAAGGCCTAGTACCCAAAAAAATCGGTAGAGGCTTCTAATTATAAAATAAATTTGTTATAAAGATACTTAATACATAAACAGTTATTCTAAAAAAACCTTAAATTTGTAAAAATAAGTGTCAAATAAACATTCAAACAAACAAACAAACACAAAACATAAACTTAGTGCAAGTTAAACATTTTCTTTGGGCTTAAACTTCGAATAAAAACGCCTGGTACGAAATGTTGAAAGGACTGAAAGGGGCAGCTCATCTTCATCTTCTCCTGAGTATTGAGAATGAGACTCGTCAACTTGTATTTCAGCTTGCCTTTCTGGATATTGCCCTTCTTCATGTCCACTCTATATCTTCATTTCCATGTCACTTAGCTCTGGTACTTCCATGTCACTGATAGAATCTGCAAAGCTACATCCTGAGCCTGAGAGTGTATCCAATTCCAACGTGGCATTTTCCAACTCCCCCCCATCTATAAAAAAAAGTGGATAGAAGAAAAAACATTAGAAAACGTCAATATTTACCCTTGCGTGTTTCTGGAAATATAGGATGTGTCAAATTATTGTCCGCGTCATCTAGCTTCAGAAACCTTAAATTATGTTCTACAGCAACCAATTTTTCAACAGTTTCGTTAGAAAGTTTACTTCTATCCTTGGTATGTATACGAGACTGACAGGAAAACTCACGTTCAACAGATGCACTTGATGATGGACCTGACAATATTCTAATAGCTATTGTTGAAAAATTATTAAACATTTTCCACCACGTTACTGGATTTGCCTTGTTTTTCGCATTCCAGTATAGACACGGCTTGAAAGGGCTTTCTTTTTGCATATATTTGAAGTACGAAGAAAATATATTTGAATGACGTGTTTCATTTTCCCAAAATACATATTCTTTTATATAGAATTCTAAATTCGAAACGGCCTCGGTATCTGTATCGTTAAGCGACTGTCCACCAAATCTGGGATCTAAGATATTGGACAAATTGTGCGTGGATGTAACCACAAAATCTTCCCTTCGACGAATCATGTAATTTATTTTTTCCGCATCTTGCTGACTAAAATGAGAACCACACTGCTTTAATTTTTCTTTGATACCAATAAATATTTCTGGGACACTGGACCTTGAAGTTGAATTTGATTGCACCAAAACGATTTATTTCTATTATCAGGCACAGTAGTGTCATCATTCCCTTCTGAGCAGCATATTTCTCCATATATTCTTTGAATTTGGCATACTTCTGAAGAGAATCTCGTATTTCTCTTACAATCGATTTGGTTTTGTTTATAATCTTCTGTACCGAACCTAGCTTACACATATCCTAAGTGAGGAGGTTAAGGGCATGTGCGCTACATACATAGCAGAGAATGTGTGGATATTCTGATCTCGCTATTCTCCACATCGCCTTCATGTTGCTAGCATTGTCTCTGACTATTGCAATAAATTTAAAAGAGCCAATTTCTTCTATAACTTCTTTACTGATACGAATACGAAATAATCAGCAGTGTGGCGATTGCTGCCAGTACTTAAGCTCTTATAAAATATCAGTTGAGGTGTGCAGATTTCAAAATTTACGATTGAGTCATGTCGAATATTTGGGTCACACCTGGGCTCTTAGCAATTTGCAATTTGGAAATAACCATTACGCGATCGTATTCCATATTGAGAAACTCCCCACTCAGTTTGCGTCTGTTAGGCAGAGTATAGCCACAACGAAGACCTCTCACCATTTCTACAAAATTCCTTTCTTCTATTATGCGGAATGGTAATCTGTTAGCATAAAACGTTCGTGCTACCAACACATCCAGCTTTTTAGACTCGGAAGGTGTTACTACATCTAGATACAACTTCAAAGATGCCTGTTTGGGTTGAGATTTCGACACAGCCACAGAACTTTTGCTTCCTTGTGGCAATGTTTGTGAACTCGCTGATTGTGATGCCGATATTGACGATGACGCACTAGCAGAAGCAACAGAAGCAGTTGCAGTTTCATCATCAGAGTTTGAATCGGAGATGGTGACCGACATGCCTGTGCCTGTATTCGATTTTTCAACTCCAACTGCGCATTTTTTGCTTTGTTTATGTAGCCATTTATTGCTTTCAGCCATCAGTTTAGATTTAACATTGTCCTCGACGATACTGCATGCATTAATCATGTGGCATTTTAACTTGGCCGCGGATTTGACTAGAAGCTTTTTGTAGAACAAGCACTGAGATTTTCCACTTGCCTCATCATTTTCAACAAAATTCCAAACCTCAGAATTAGGTTTTGTTTTTTTCTTTGGAACACGTGTTTGTGACATTTTCTGCCTCTAAAAGAACACTTGACTTTAAAAATAATATACTTATTACAAAACTTTTTGATATTTAATGGTTTAATACCTTTTTGATATTTAATGGTTTAATACAATTTGGTATAATAATGGGTAAGTTAAATACAAAATATAATACAAAGTATAAAACTAATTATACCATTTGGTATAATACCTTTGCCAACCCTAATGCTAATACATAAAATTCATAGAACATCCACAAACTGACTAGACGTGAGTAGCTCGACGAATATCGACCCAAATATTCCGAGCTATTGTCAAGAAAAGAACAGAAGTGAGACTGGACACTTTTATCTCCTCAGCAGATGGAGCTTGTATGAATTTCACCACTTAAGTATCCCTCAAGTACAGTTCTGCAGAGGAAAAAAATTACCACCATTGGAGATGGAAACCAAAGGGGTCAACGCACTTAGTCCTGTAGCTACGTTACCTCCGCCGACTCATTACGATAAAATCGTGTGCGTTCTAAGAGAAAATGGTTGCAAAAATCGTTGTTGGTGCAAAAAATCAGAACTGCTTATGTGTACCGAGCTTTGTGGCCAATGCAGTGAAAAGTGGTATTGGTTGGAGTAATTTCTGTGGATTTATAGACCTATAATCACTTTTAACATTATTCCTAAAGTTTTTGAAAGTAAAATCTGCGACTTTTGGTCGGTACGAAACTTAATATTCTATGAATAATTTCTGTCAGAGTCAATGAAGCCGTTTTATCGAGTTAATCTCGGGATTTTGTCTGGGAAATTGTGTGAGCTTGGAATCAATGGTAGTATGTTGGATTGGTTAATGAGTTATCCTATATCGGTGTATACAAATTGTTGATGATTTTAAGCCTGAGGAGATAAATAGTGTATCTAGTGTGTCTCAGGGATCACACCTGGGTCATCTGCTATTTAATAATTCTATTAATGATATAAAAAATTGCTTTCATCATGGTAATTTTTGATTATAAAGGTAATTTTTTGCAGTCTGGCATGACCGTTCTTAGAGTATGTCTCAATCGTCTCAATATATATAAATAGATAGCAGTCCAACATAAATTCCTAAGATATATATAAATTAGATCAGGATCTGACTGTAATTATAATGAATTGCTGCGTGAACTCAATTTGAATTCCTTACTTGTAGGGATCTAAAATTGTGAATTCAATGTGAATTGCTCTGCACTGCTTGAGTGTATTGATGTTTATGTGGCTGCTAGGATAACACGTTCAAACACAGCTCTCTGCCTCTAAATCACACGAACTATGCTATGAACTCTTACATTTGTCATTCTACCAGGCCAATGATGACTCTGACAGTCTTGACTTTTCAGCCACTTACACTGGGTTTCTCAAATTTCTTAATGACATTTTGTGTTCAAAGCCAAGTGAAGAAAAAATGAAGAGGACATTATTCGTAAAAAAAAACTTCAAACGAGGCTTTAAGCAATAAAAGATCGTTAACTTTTTTACATGCCTTTAGTGGATGCGATACCCTTGTCAGCCATAAAGAGAAACACACTATCCACTATCATACAATTTTTGAAAAAGAGAGACGTTAGTGGTACCATGGAGGTGTATTTAATAATAGAGGTTGCCAATGAAGACGAAACCCTCGACTGGGGAAGTTTCTCGGATTGTATAGAGCGGACAAGTTTAAAAAGTAGCTCGACGAAGATCGGCACAAATATTTCCCTCACGCTGTTGCCAAGAAAAAACACTTTATCCCCTCAACAGATGCAGCTTATATAATTTTTTTAAGTGCTTATCAAGTACCGCTGTGGAGTAGAAGAAAATTGCCACCAAGTGATTCGAGATGGAAACCAAAGGGGTCAACGCACTTAGTTCCACAGCTACGCTACTGCCCCCGATCTCTGTCTGATTCAGTGGAGAAGGGGGGTTACGAGGCGCATTCCACATAATATACGGATTTTGCAAAGGCGTTTAATCGAGTTAATAACGGGGTTTTGTCTGGGAAATTGCATCAGCTTGGAATCACTGATTGTCTCTTGGTTTCATTGACGAAATATCTATCTAGTGTAAATAAACTGTTAAGAACAATGTTTTTAAGTTTCAGGAGATAAATGTTTTATTTCATCTGCCCCGGGGTTCTCCCTGGGTCCGTTGTTATTTAATATTTTCATCATAAATAAGTTGTTTTTATTATTTGCCGATGATCTTAAGTTTAATAATAGGGTTCAATCCAGTGGCGTAGCTAGACCTGAGTGGTCCCTGTATCAAACTATTTTAAGGGGCCCCCTTCTCAAGGGCGGATTTAGGTCCGAGTTGTGGGGGCAGCAGAGATGCTCGTCGCAAGCGCAGAGGAGGCAAATTCGCTGAAGGCGAAAAAGTTTGAGGGTGCCACGCCCAATTTTTACCCAGAAGTCGTTAAAATCGTTAAAAAAACACGCCTTCCACGAGCGGACGAAGCAGATTTTACGAAGCATTATTGAAGTTTTACGTAAAGGTTTATATTTTTGTTACTTTCCATAAGAACTCCACGTTGAATTTAGCGAATGTGTAAGAGAGAGTATCAGCATCAGCTGTCTTTTGTTTGACTTTCCTTTTTATCGCACCACTCTAGGGTAAACTCTATTTTACAAACGAAAAAACAGAAAATCAGAACTTTACCGACGCAACGACACGCATATGATAATTCGGTATTTTCCCGAGGCGCGAGACAATTAAATTGAGAGCTGTAGCACTGTGGCTGGGAATTTTATTATTTGTTCATTAGGAATGCGATTTTATCGATATGGTTTAGAAAACGATTGAATAATGTTTATCATTTTTAATATTAGATGTAAGATGTAGACAATTGATAAATTTAATGATTTTACTAGTGGTGGGTGTGGATAAACGTTTTTCACATACGGTTGCAGGGCCCTCTAGCTGGGAGGCCCCGTGTCTGACTTGGACCGATGAAGTCTGATGTCTAAAAATGGCCTGCCAAGTGTCCAGTTGTTATTTTGTGGTGTTGGGAACGTTGCTGCTTTTAATTACACCCTAAATAATACAGTGTTACATCGTTTGACTGAAATTAGGGACCTTGGTGTTCATTTTGTTGGCACCTTCAGCTTTGAAGATTATATTCAGTAGAAGGCATCCGAGGCATTGCAAATCATAGTTTTTTTTTTAAATACGTACAGCTGAGTTTATCACAGCTTATCTTTGGACTCTCTTACCAGTACCGAAGACACTTTCTTACAGCCTGGTAAGACGTACTTGGAGTATGTCTCAAACGTCCCATGTTATCGTAAATATAGAATTGCTGAGTGAACTCAATTTGAATGCATTACTTGTACGGTAAATTTAAGGATTCTTTGTATTGTTGTATAAAATTACAAATTACAATGTAAATTGATCTGCATTGTTTTAGTGTATTGATTTTCAGGTGCCTGCTAGGGTAACACGTTCAAACACAGTGTTCTCTGCTACAGGGCACGAACTATGCTACGAACTCTTACATTTTGTCGTTCAATCAGGCTAGCTAATGATTTCCCTGACAGTTTTGGTTCCTCAAAACTCTTAATGAATGTGACACCTAAGCTACTCTTGAATCTGCTATTGATTTATTTGTTTACAGCTTGTTATTTATTATTTACTATGCAATCATGTGTAATGTTCTGTTTGTATTGTTGTGATATCCTGTTAGTTTCATTTTTTTCTATGCCAAAATGAGGGAAGCCCCGTAAATAAATTAATAAATAACTAGGGAAAAATTTGATGGTGACAATGATTGTGAATAAAACATTAAAACGTCCGAACATTTTTAAAATTAAAATTAAATTATGCATATAGTTAAATATGTATTTAGTTGTTGTGTACCTATATCGATTCAGTATTTGTATTGTTTCTCTTCATGTACCTACCTGCATTCAGTACCTTTCTTAAGTATATTTACTTTCTAGTTATAAGCATTTATTTTTGTATTGAAAACAAACAAATATCAAAAGAAACCAAAATAGCTGTGCTGTAGAAAATTTTGATATCTCTCACTTTGCTAACGCAGGCCGAGTCAGAGCATGGGGGTTTTTAGAAGGAATTTATATTTCTGTGAAAAAAATCCTTTCTAATTTTGTCTTCAACGCATGTCATGAAGCTAATTCGCTTGCCCTATGAAGTGAGTGTAGGACTAAAGCAACCAACAAGATACAAATAAAAAAATAAAAACTTCGGTACTGCTAAATTTGCAAAAAATATTTCCACATACTTCATTTACGATAGGAAATAGGAATTAGGTATCTGTAGAAAATCATGTATCATGAAGTTCATTGCAAACAGTATTTAGTACAATAAATGTACCATTCCTTTTATACTCAATAATTATCTCTGCTTCCGACACATCCCACCTCACACAATGACTTTATCATACAAAAATATATTTATATATTATTATCTCTATTTGTCAATAATACGATACTGCACATTGTGTTAAGTGAATTCACGATTTACTATTTGAACTATCGTTTTGCCCTTATTATCGCTATCAGACCATTAAATTGTCATTCAATATCATCCTGCAAATAAGGCATTTGCAGCTATAAAATAAGCAGATTAACGCAGACGAGACGTCTCGATTTAAGCGAAATTAATAGCAAAATATTGCCGCCACTGGCATCGCGCGCCTAATTCTCGCCTTGGAGAAAACTGGACTTTGGACTTTTGAATGAACTGAAGTTTACCCTACCTAACTGGCGCTCTTGCACGCCTATGCCACCACACATAATAAACATTACAACGCTATACTTCGTATACGAACATTGTGCTTTATCCCGGAAAACCAAGCAGTTTTTTTTGAAAATTCGGAGTTTTCGTTTTCGACAGTGCTCAAACCGATTGAATTCGGCAAGAAGAAACTTACATTTAGGTAAGTGAAGCTTTTTAACTCAAGTTTAAGTGAAAAATACCGAAAGTTCGCCAATAACAGTGCATGTTATTTGAGTCTAAAAGTCCAATGTCCACATTTGAATTATAACGTTTCTTGTACAATATGTTATTTACGATCAGATTTGTGCGCGATTTATTAATTGGCATGCAACATAATTGCCCTTTGCACGGTTAACGACAATGATTTATCACTTAGTCTGAAAATAGTTGTTATTATATATTTCATTATTAATTTAACAAACTGATGGATCAATGACATCCAAAACTAATTTTCATTTACTTTCACTTCGAATATGATATTTTATTTTTTGGTCACAAATATAGAAATATTAAACACTTTTTGTATAAGGTATAGAATGGCTAGTTTCAAACAATTCTTGAAATAAACAGACATAACTGAATTGAAGTAAAAGATACTCTCTCTCCCCTAATATAACGATTATTCACCACATAAGGTCTTCTAGCCGAGCAGGTCGAAACAACTTTCACCGATTGGATTTTGCGATATTATCTAGATACCTATAAGACCTTCTGGCATGGACTAATAAGAAATAAGTAAAATAAAGCTCCCAAGAAAGCTATCTGAAAGCAGCGCTGTCTACGTCTAGTGCTCTTGCGCACATGTCATAATATACCATGTAGTACAGTTATAAGGGAAACTACGTGTGCAGGGCCTGTTACCACTAAATAGAAATAGGTAGGTCATGGAAATTCTGTCTGCACTGCTAATAGTGCTAATTATTCGCGGATTATGCAAATGTGCCAGTTTATATTTCAGACACTGATGTCGTTTCTTATCATGTATTAACCCAATACCTTTAGACACGTCGCGGTTCGTATACAAAACAAAACAGCTGATCATCTGTGACCTAGCCTTAACCTTGGCCCTGATCTTAAAAAATGGCCCGTTCAGGTGTAGTACATCAAATTATAGAACAATATTCTATCGGTAACTTCTTTGCTAATAGTTTTGGTTAGCTCATTTCAATTATTCAGTTTCTCAAAAGTTGTAGTCAGTTGATGCGCTTTTATCGCTGTCTACTTTGTAATTTTTAATGAAAATATGTTTTATTCAATTAGTTCAATTAAAACCATGCCTGACTATGGTTAATCGTAGTAAAAAAAAATCACATTTTAGTAGGTCCATGACCGTCGCCGTCGGCAGGGAGTTTTATGTTTTAAGGGGGATCGGTCGACCCTCCCCTGGACTAAACACAACGTGTGTTTCAACATTATTGCTAACGACTAAACGCCCAAACTTTGGAGAAATCACGAACTCACTTAACTTTTAGTCAGATGTAAATGTACAAACAAGAAGCAAAACCAAACAACTTTTAATGCGCGTATCAGCTTCAGATGTATTATTCAGATTCATATTCAAGAAAATTGAAGTATGTCAGTGAAATATATGACAAGTGTTGATTATGTCAATATATTTTTATTAGAAATCAAGAGAGCTAATTGTATATTAAATGGACATGAATAATACTACATTTATATCCCATTTATGGATATGATAATACAGTCGATTTCGATAAGATTCTCTGAAATCATCAGAACAGCTTTTTTACTATTAGAAATTCAATTAGAAAAATTGGGCACATAAATTTTACATAGATAGGATGACATTTCATAGAAATGTGACCTTGAAAACTGCACACAAGAAATTCAAATGTGGGTAAAACTGTAGAAAACAAAACATGTTGACGAAAACCTAGAGTTTCATATATAGATCCAAGACGTGCAGTGCTCCCCATCAATAAAAAAGGCTATACATTTTTAGCGTTACCAACATCCAGCGTTACCTTTTAAAGATTACTTAGAGTTCGAGTTTACTTTAAACATCGAAACTGTAGTAAGTAATTTCAAAATATGGAACACAATTTCATAAAAATTGATATGAATACGTTTTTGTGTTTTTACTTTGATTCTGAACTAATACTTTTATATTTTTTTAAGTTTGACCCCTATATTTTATTCTCGCGGCAGCTCTGTGTAAGTGTGTAGTGTAGGTCAATTTAACAGCAACCATATATCTGTATTTTTCACAAATAATATAACTGAAAATAAATCAAATCATGCATTAGGTACTGCATGTGTTCGGCATTAGCCAATTCCGCTCCAGCCGTCTTTCAGGTCATACGTACAATAGCCATCCAAATATTTTTTGAAGTAAATAGTATATTTTTAAACTAATAATTACCCATTTTTCCTTATTTAAAAAAACTGTTTTTTAATTATATTTATTTATATTAATTTACCAAAATATACACGTCTGGATAAATGAAAACACCAGAATATCCCCATATGGATATACCATAATATCCACATATGGATATTTTAAGGTTGTGCCTAAATAACTACAGCAGAATAAGAACTGCGAAAAGATATTGAAAATAACATTATATTGAATAATACCAAAACAAATACATTGTAAAAATCACGTTATAATGCAGGAATATTTGTTAATGTTTATTTGTGATATTACTAAAAGTAGGGCCGCTGAACATAGTCCTTGCTGGTCAGAACAATTCATAAAACCTTTTCTTGTCAATTTTACAAATAGCACTAATCTTTCCATAACCTTAACGTGCAAAACTTGGGAAGTTGACGGCGATTTTCTGCCATTTTTCTATACCCTTCGCTATACTTCATATGGATCCCTCGACAGCAAGATTTTCTATATTTATACATGAATATTGGTTTACTATGGGCCCTACTATAGAGAACCTTCGAATTTAACAGCATTTGATGCAGTAGGGGAAACCACCTTGGTGAACCAGGTATAAGATTGTCGCAGAGGGCTGTATGGTTCTGTCTCTTGGTCCACTCCATCAAGTGAGCTCATGTTTTAGTTATAAAACTTCTCCACGTGCCTTGGCTTATTATAGTTAACTGTAGTGTCCCTACTAAATATTGCTCTTTATTGCAAAACCCCGCCGAACGTATGATGCTGGTTAATAAATAGACATCTTTTTTATGTTTGAAACGCACTAAAAGGAGCATGTCTTTGCGAGCAAAACAAGTAATAGGGAATGGATGTTGCTTCTCACTCCACCACAAAGGGGGACATAACACTTGGGTTATGTCGTAGAACCGCGTAACTGGTTCTGGTTAAATGTTCGAAGGACCACAGCCATAGGCTGAATTTATTGTTTCAGGAAAAGTTACATTAACCCACATTAAACACAAAAGTCCAAATTTGATTAATTTTAATAGTAATTAATAAAAACGAAACTTCTATGTACAAAAGAAAATTTAAGTATTGGTATAATCTAGTCAAATGTTTGTACTTAAACCTACTCTTAGTCCGACACACTTAGTGTCAAATATCCACACCAATGCGTTAAAAACTAAATTAAAAACAACCTTAAATTAATCACTAATCAGTCTGATCACTACGCGTTTCTCTTCTCACTTCTTACTAACTATAACAAACAACCATCTAGAGAACTGCTTGTAAGTGGCCAAAATACACTTTGACTTCCAAAACTTCTTCCAACTTTCGCGATAACATTTAAGTAAAAACAGAGCAATACTAAAAGGGTAGAGAGAACTTCAACAAAGTAATTTAGGGCTTCACTTCCAACTTTCGCGATAACATTTAAGTAAAAACAGAGCAATACAAAAAGGGCAGAGAGAACTTCAACAGAGTAATTTAGAGCTTCAGAGACGCGACTTTAGAGCGTAATATCAGAGCAGAGCAACAAAAGGCTCAAAAGCCATTTTGTTATTATCGCATTATTAAAACAAGGCAGAGCAACTACAGGCTCGAAAGCCCGTAGACCTTACGTGACTTTTACTAACTTCTGACTAACTTAAAATTTTGGTTCTTTTTCTCTTCCCACGCACTTCTTTCGAAATCCATAAAGAACCATTAACACATCAGCACATAGAGATTAGAAAATGCAACTAACCAGAAACAGACCGCAATCCTAGCACGGTCAAAACGACCTGTCAGGCTCCAGATAAGCGTTAATAAATAAGAGTTTTTACAGCTTTCATAATACTCGAGAATATTTTTAAGGGCAAAATAATATTAATATTTTCAAAGAGCATTAATAAATAAAATTGGTGTGACTTTTCACAACAACAAGACTGGTGCAAATCCAAGTGAACTTGTGTTAACTGTTTCGGGACACCTCTATTGACCCGGATAGTTCCATTCAGATATGTGTTTCTGGATAATACAAATTCACAAAGACGCACTGATGTATAAAAGTTGTCCACAATAATCTCGCGGTTACTATTGAGAAGGTTCTAGGCAAGATGCGCGACTATTTTTTTTTTGAAAAAGTAGACTTTCTGTTCCGGTTATATGAGAGAGATCGTAAATGTCTTTACCAGTATACATACAAAAGTTCTATGTATAACCACGTAATTCAGATGCACTGGGACAGAGAGGGAACATTTTTATACCGAAACGACTTATTTTTTGTTTTTATGTATTGCCAAAAATGCAGTCTGCCTAGAGTTTGGCAGTTCTCTCTTATTCCTAATGTGCTAAATGGAGCTTCCGGTGTCGGTACGGTTATATGGCGAAAATCTATTAAACTTTAAAATTGACAAAAACCGATTTCGACTCATAACTGACTTGTGAAACACTGCTGGGCCACTACACAAAATATCTGTGCTCGAATAGTCAGAAAACTTTGGCCATGTTACTAAACCGGTCAAAAAATGCAGGGCTAAAATACGTACATTTCACCTTTCTCGACTGACTTGTATGATAAACCAAACACTTTATGGACATTAGGATTGTCTTCGAAATACTTTTTCGTCCTGTCATTAGTCCACTTACAAAGTTTACTTATGATACTTGGACTTGCGAAAGCTTCAAAACAAACTACAGGATCCATACATTCCTCAAGAACAATGGCCGAATGAAATTCGTATTCAGGTTGGTAGTGATTTGCAGGTCTAGGGGTTTGATCATTGAATGTATCTACTATTGATGTCCAACCTCCGCCCATTTCAATACCTGGGTTGTCTCGGAACGTGATGAAATGCTGGTTAACCGCTCAGGCCTCGTGCCACGTTTCACTCTGTCTGGTCTAAAGTCTGGCGTCTCGCCTTTGTAAGCGCTACATCAAAAGTGCCGACTGAGAATGGACCTTCTAGTCTCTTGTTATTGTTCGGTGCTTTCGGGATCAATGTGTTCATCTCATTCTTGATAACACATCACTATCGGTATAAGTCTAAATCAAGACTGAATAGCCAACTCCCAATAAGAGCGCAAAAACATACAAACAATGATGTGGTCGCATAACCACCACCGCGAAAAATCTAGATGTTGCTATGCAAAAACAAATCATTTCCCCTTCCATATTATTCGCGAATACTACTTTATCCACGTCGTTTATACGTCAACTGCCTGAGGATTACCAAAGTATTATGAGAATTTACCAGTATCGCACAACAGTCACTCTTTGCGTAAATGAATATCCATATGTGGATACACTTGTGTATTCAACAATACTTAAAAATATCCATACGTGGAGACAATAGGGCGGAAGGGATTAATCGCGCTTTGAATTTGAAGGCAAAAATAAGAGCTGTTGATGAAGAAAGTCAGAGACCCCAGATAAAATGACATTACAAAAATATTTTCAAATTTCAGCCATTATTTCAGATTTTGTTACCAAGGAGGGCGGGCAGTCATGATAAGCAACGCAAATCGCACAAAATCTTATTACACTTGAAACCGTACTACTTTCTGAAGTCAATTAAAGATTAATAATTGGGTTATCAGTAGGTACATAAATAAAAGTATAAAATGCATGTGAAAATATATGAGGCTTAAGTATTTACATAAATAACCAGAATTTTCATTAATCATGCATGCTAGCTGGAGTGCCAGTTTCGTGACCAAGCGTAAAGCGCATATCTGAAATAATTGCCTATTTATTTTAAAATAATTGTTATTTTTAAGCAAGAGAGTTTAAATTTTAACAATATTATTGCGGCTACTATAGATAATTTGCACGATAAAGTGAAGAGCTGAACATTCTGTCAAACTATTAAATTAAATAAATAAAAACAACAAAATCTTGGATATAATATTGCATAACAACAGAAATAGGTAGCTGGGTGCCCCTTGGATATATTAGTTCTACAAATAAAAACGAGGACTTAGCTGTTAATTTGAAAAATAATTTAAATTTTAGAAAAGCTAACTTTCTGCTAATGTATGATATATTTCTAAACTTGGACTGGTCATTTGTTTCTAAGGAACAGAATGTTGAGATTGTTTATGACATTATTAATCTATATGTCCCTCAGTATAATAGGTTATCAAATAAAAAGTTTTTACCATGGTTCAATTATTCAAAAGAAAGCTAAATGACACAAAAAAATGAAAAAGGCTGTCAGCCAAATTGAGTTACAAAACTTTAAATCTCTTAGATTAAGGCTTAAAACTGGTATTAGGGACTCATAAAATATTTGCTGAAAATTGAAATCGACATTAAAAAGGGTCTGAAAAAGCTCTGACCGTTTGTCAAAAACAAAAGAGAGGTTGCATGTATACCCAGCTACGTGAAGTTTAGTGGTGATGAGTTGAATAACCCACAGGATATATCATATCATTTTTGCCATATTTTTTAAACAGTCATTTTCGAATGCTTTTGCAAATCGTTTTGAAGCACATCACAATGAGAACATCATTGTAAATAATTTTTCCGAAGATGTTAAGCTCTTAAAAAACTTAAACCTAAATTTACCAATGCATTTAGTCACTATGTTTTGCGCACAACGCTTTCAATAGGTTTTAACTTGTGTCTAAAAAATAGACCCATTTCTGTAACATCTGCAACGTTTTCGAATTGCAACTATATTAAAGAATATTGTTTGCAATAAAAAATCACATAGCTCTCCAGCAGCATGAATTTTTTAAAAGAAGATCCCTATTTCCAATGTGCTTCATGTGTCTCAGCACATTTCTGAATTTACTGATGAAAGTGTATCTTGATTTCTCAACCTTTATTATTTCATACTTGTCTAACCGCTTCCAATACGTGTCTTTATGGACTTTTGATTCCTTGTCAACCTTTATTATTTCAAACTTGTCTAACCGCTCCCATTACGTGTCTTTATGGAAGCACTTCTAACGAATACTCCGCTACCTCTCCTGTTTCGCAAAGCTCAATATTTCAGACCTTCTTGTTTAACATCTTTATAAATGACATTGCTATGAATCTTAACGTCAACGTCCTATTGTTTTCGGATTAAATTCATGGTTTAGATGATTGTCTCACGACAACAAGATTTGGAGCGAATCAATGATTGGCGCCTCAATAATAGCTTGCAGCTTAACTTAGGAAAATGTAGTCTGGTATCATTCACAACCAAACCTCAACTGTTGAATATTATTATTTTCGCGATGTTCGCAATGGTTGATCATATATTGCACAGTTCCCCTATCCTTGCCGCAGAGCCTGCAGCTAAGGTCTCCATTATACAGCTTCATTTTATTCAGGTGATCCTTGACCGCCAGATGTCCTGTTAGGATTCCCGTTATTATTCTTAGTTGATGCCTGCTAAGGTTGAGCAGTTGTTTTAAGATTTTAGGACAAATATTCCCTATAGCATTCTTACTATGGTTGAGTCCCTGTTTGCTATTATATGATTACAGTTTTTCGTAATGTGCACTTTGGCACTCCGAGAATTAGTTCAGGGCCAATATATCGTGTTGCTAACGTCTGTCTTGCAAACTCGTAAGCTCTTTCATTCCCAAGAATGCCTCTGTGGCCCGGTAACCAGAATAGCTTTACTGTATTTTTGTCCCCAAGTTTTGATATAAGCTCCTCTTTATTTCTTCGCTTTCCTGGGTAATGAAGGGACTGAATCGTCAAGCGTCAGCTATTTTAGATATCTAGCATATTTTTAAGCAATATTTGACTACGACAGTTTTTTAGGGCTTATATTTAACTCTTCCTGTCTCACCCATTTTTCCACTACCATCAGGGCTATAGCGTTCAATCCACCTTGTGTCGTGGTGACCAGATCATCCGCATAACCCAAGGTTGAGTAACCTGCTCGCTGAGTGTTGTCATAAGATCATCTATGACAAGGTTCCAGAGCAGAGGACCGAGAACTCTCTGCGGTCTGCCAGAGAACTCCCCCCTGCGGACATCCCCCGCCCAGCAGAGGTGAATACTACTCGGCCCTTAAGCATACAATCTATCCATCTGCAGCAAGTCTCCGCCAGTTCTGTATTCCTGGTTGCTATTACAAGTAATAGATGTGATGGAAGTGTTGTCAAACACTCCGTCAATATCTAGGAATGCTTCCAGTAGGACTTCTCCAACCGTTTTCCAAAGATGTCTCCACCTTACTTGTTACTTGATGAAGTGCCGTTTCCATTGATCTGCCTGTCCTAAAGGCATGTTGGTCTTACTCATTACTCATCCCTTAGGTGCCTCTCCAACAGTTTCTCTACAATTTTGAGTACAAAAGACATTTGACTGATAGGTCGAAATGCCTTATCGCATTAATTAATATTTAATAATTTTTTCCCAGTAAAATCGTGACTAATTGAATCAGATGGTACTGCCATTGATCTGCCTGTCCTAAATGCATGTTGGTCTTACTCATTACTCATCCCTTAGGTGCCTATCCAACAGTTTCTCTACAGTTTTGGGTACAAAACACATTTGACTGATAGGTCGAAATGCCTTATCGCATTAATTAATATTTAATAATTTTTTCCCAGTAAAATCCTGACTAATTGAATCAGATGGTACTGTTTTTCCTTGTTTTATAACTTTATAGTAACTACGATTGGTTAGATTTACGTTGAGTGTTAGGTTTAGGTTTGACTTTATTTTAGTAATATCGTTATATTTACATAGTACAGAACCATTTTGTAATTAATGTTATCAGTTACTGCCTATTAGTTAGATTTCTATGCCGATTAGGTGCGTTTATAAATAAACTAAATCAATTTCTGTACCTATATATTATGCCGTTATTAGTATTTAAATAATAATAATTATATCCGTTATATGTGTTCAATTTTAATTTGCTTCTTTAATGCACATTCAATTCCATATTTTACATATCTGCTACAGTTGCATGATGCATTTATTAAAATTCAATTGGCATAACATACTGCAAATATTTTCCACAGAGTTTATACGAACGCTTTTACACTTTTGATTGTACATAATTACATATACATATTAAGATACTACAGATAGTGCCCAATCAACAGATCTATCCAAATGATCAAGTCTGACAATGCATCTGATAACTTTTAATAATATACATAGGTATATAGAACACATAACATAAAAGTTTAAAAACTGAACCTATGAAGCAAGCATAGTCATCATCAAAAGTAGAAACATTAAAAATTATATAGAACAAAATACATAGTATGAAAGAAAACTTACCTGACATGAAGATATGGCTCACTATTCTATACAAGATTCTAAACAAGATTCTATGACATGACAAGGCTTCAAACCCTAAAACTCTATTGAAAGCATTGCTGAAAAGCAGCTCCTTAAAAAAGAGGTAGGACACATTTTTATTTCCATTGGTAACAAATTAGAGAGACAACTGCCAGAATAAAATGGTGACCTTGGTATGTTTGGCGAGAGTAACTTAGACCTACCTCGAGTGTGGTGCAGAAGCCAACATCAAGTTAGTTTTATTTTTATAAACAACCGCAAGGCTATCTAATATAAAAATACCCCCAACTGGCAAAATTATCTTCTCCCTGAAGACCCTCCTGCAAGACAAGACTGTTTGAAAGGAAGACCAAAATTATTCCTAATTATTCCCTTCTGCATCACAGACACCCTCTCGACAGCACTAGCCCTACCCCACAAGGCAATGCAATAACCAATCACACTATACACAGAGCTGTAGTAGACTAAGGAGCTATTCAGTTGGTTTATCAAAAATGCGCTTTTGTTGTCAATATGCTCGGCCCAGTCTATATTCTTATCAATCAGGAATCTTCTCAATACCTAAAAGGCTGCTCTGGCGTCTGACAACGAAAGTGAGTGTCCCTTCAAAATTAAGCACCAAATGGTTTGGCTTTCTATATTTGATAAAAATCCCCACTATAGTTTTCCAAATGAAGTCGTCTCGTACTATGCTGAAGACACAACCCTTATAAGGTTCATTACAACGGAACGGATAAATTATTCTTCAATCCTTAACCGCCCGCGCCGCCTCCGGATCGCTGACGTAATTGCCTAGCTAATGTATCCCACTAATGTTTGCCTAGGCGTACGACACGGTCAGACCGCTGGGAGTACCTTCCTCTTCCTAACCTAGTGTGGTCAGAGGTCGGTCTTTGTGTAATATTTTCGAGTCTGCTATCTTGAGCTGTTGTGCGGTTCAAAATGGTGTCAAGACGTATTCCAGACAGAGTTAACATTCCAGATCCTGATTTTGAAGCTAATATCAATAATATGCTGGGATGGCTCAGATGTAGAAATATTAGACCAAAGTGAAGAAGATGACTTTTTGAAAGCGATCATCATTCCGAATCTTAAATTGAAGTTTATTGGAGACTTTAGGCCAGAAAAATCAATCTGATAATACATACAATACAAGATAGTTCATCAACAGATAGTAACGATGATCTTCAAAACTATTCTTATGGAATTAATCGGTCCAAATGGTCTAGTGCTACTCCTGGACATGGAGAGAGCATTTGACCGGGTATGGCACAATGGATTGCTGTATAAGCTTTTTATTAAGTACAGTTTTCCATTGCATATTGCAGCGCTAATTGCGTCATACCTGGTCGGGCGCACCTTCTCAGTGCGTATCAACGAATCACTCTCATCCCGGAGAGAGATCAAGACAGGGGTACCTCAGGGAACGGTACTATCGCCACAGCTATTCAATTATTACATAGCAGATCTTATTTCCCACCCTGAAACGTCCCTAGCGTTCTACGCGGACGACACAGCCCTCTAGTCCCACTCCGACTCTGCACAGAAGGCGACTAATAACCTCAGCGCCCATATGGAGCGAGTAGCTCAATTCTACGAGGAATGGAAAATACTACTCAACGCTAGTAAAACAGAGTTGGCCGTATTCCACAGGAAATTTAAAAATACAGTATCCGCCCCTATCCTTATCAATAATATCCCTATCCACCCCAAAACGTCCGTCAAATACCTTGGAATCATTTTTGATTCGAGGCTCAACTTTAGTAAGCACATCTCGCATGTGCAAGTGAAAAACAGGGAAGTATTACATAAGTTGAAGCCTCTAATCAGAAATGGTTCCTGTCTCGGTCCTCAAAATAAACTGATCCTATACAAGTCAATTATTCGGCCACATTTGACGTATGGGGCACCCGTTTGGTGCTAGGTGGCCGACACGCATCTTAAGAAACTACAAATCCTGCAAAACAGGCATCTTAGGGCAGTATTCTCGGCGAGCCGGTATACCAGGATCCGGGACTTGCACGCCTGGGCTGGAATCGATTATATCGATAGAATGGCGTGTAAGTTCTATACTTCTGAAATACGGGGCTCGCCGAGGACTGCCCGTATTGCAGACTTGAGGCGCGATTCGGCCATCAGACCCAAGCATGGCCCCATACATCGCAAAACCACGATTTATTTCATGGAGCCGCGGCCACCAGAATAATTGACTTTCCCGTCTTCCCACATCTCCCAAAAACCACCCCTATCCACCCCTTTTGAGCCCCTCGGTGTTATTAAGAAACCGACAAATACCAGGAGCGCGAAACTCAGCTTCGACACGGCTGCCACCACACCAAAAGTGTGGTGGGCGGGGCTTGCTAAGGGACCTGGCCGAGCTATAAAGGCTCACCTCTCCGCTGGGCGCTGAAACCTGAAACAAATCAGTCTAAACGCTGCTTTCAAGTCGCCTCCATGCTCCCCTGTTCCGGCAGACGAAGTATGGCATAGCGAGCCGGGACTATGTCTAATACAATGTTACATATTCTCACCTCACTGAAGCTACCTACTAGCCTCCTACCATTTACTATATGTGTATGAATGTTGTGTATGTCCTGTATTGTAGTGTGAAACCAAAGAATCGGGAAATGGGGTTTTTCCTATTGTTTTTCCCCCATGTCGCTACCCCTCACTATCCCATCCCCTGGAAAACAAGTCATCAGTGCTATTGTCATCCGTGTAGTAATGTCCAACTTGCAAAACTTCTGAAAGGCATAGCGCCTAAGTAGAATCAGTTACGTAACTTGAAGTAGTACCTAACTATTAGCTCAAAATACAGCTTGGGCAGTATATCTGGCGCGCGTTTACTTAAGATAGAATAAGCTGTATATAGTAGATTAGGTGTATATAACAATGTAAATGACCCGTAATAAATGATGTTGCTTGCTTGCCTAAGCGAAAAGTAAGGTGTTCGAATTGAGCGAGAGACGTTTGAGCCATGCTCGAGAGCTTATTTTTGATGATTCTATGCTACAATCTGTTCTATTGGTGCTTTTTTGCCCCCGACGGAAAGGGTAGAAAAATTTTCAGACATCATTTTTAAAAGACGTTTTTCCACTATTCTAAATTGTTTGCGATTTGATGAGAGGAGAGATCATGATGGACGCAAGAAGATCGATTTAGTATCAGATTTGTTGGAAATGTTTAACAACTCACGATCAGCCTATACAATGGGTGCAAATGCAATTATTGGTGAAATGTTGCTGGCCTTTCGAGGAAGGTATGCATTTAAAATGTACATTCCATCTAAGTCGGCGAAACATGGTCTGAATGTGCAATGTTTGGCTGATGTTCGCACCTCTTTACGATACCTGTGTGTGGTAAAAATAGCCACGGCCTGTACTTGAGAGAGATGAGAAAAAATATAGTATCTCCACTCAAGCAGATTATGCAAATCCATATTTGGGACAAATCTAAACATGCTCTAAAAAATATCAACTCATATTAGTTGGAACCCTAAAGAAAAATAAGAAGATACCTAAAGAATGCCTGCCACACAAAGAAGCATGAAATTGTTCCTTATTACAACAATACTAAAGGAGGTATAGGCTCTGTTGATGAAAAGTGCCACAATTATTCAAGTAGTTGTTGAATTTTAGATATGAATTTCTTGAATGCCTACATCATTCCCAAAGAAATACAACATCATCAGTCACAAGACTATAGAATTTATGTAAGCTTTAGCAAAACAACTTATCTACTCTTACATGAATGACCGTTTATTGTTCCTCTATTGCAAAAGCTTTGGGGCTGTAGGTACAAGAATTCAAGAATGATGATGAATTGTCCACAAATGAGACAAAAACAGCTATATCTGTCCTCCAAAACGGCGACGAAAACCTGCTTACCTATGTTGTTGTTGTAGCAACAGACCTATAATGTCTTGAATGTTCCAAGATAATCTGCCACAATTGTGTACAAAAGGAGTAGACTGTCTGCACTGAAAATTAGCGTTTTGTGATATTTTCACAACGGCATCGGCAGTTAGGGCTCATAAATTGGTTCTTAGAAAGTAAGCTGAATATTATTTTTCAAAGCAAAACTATTCTTAAATTGAAAAACTATTAAAAATTGATCTCGGCAAAAACATTTTCTGGGACTGATGATATCCTTGTCACTATGACTGCCAAATAAGTAGTTAAGCAAAAAAGGAATTCCTTTCTCAATATGGCGTAGTTCTGTTTGATGTATTCGAACAAAAAATGCTTACGAAATTATTTTGAAAATAAAAAATCATTATTATCAGAGCAGGCAATAAATACGACAACATCAATAGCATTACATATTTATATTTTACTATGTTTATGCGAATCAATCAGTTGACCAGGTCATTGGCTAGCTAACTAATGATTAATAGGTATATATATTTTATTTAATTTGTATGACATTAATACGAAACCAACTACAAATGGTACTCGTTGTAGGTATATAATACCAGAACAAGTTTTTCTTAGGTGAAGAACTTTCTCTAAGATCTGTGCTATCAGGGTCAAGTATCGGCGAACACTTTGTAAAATTTACCAAAATATTTACGAATAACGAGTACAGGTAAATGTCCCGTCATATACCTAACCCTCGAGCGATGATTACTGGATGGTTTAATGTTGATGGTTATTATTCATTTATCTTTTAGTAACCATACAAATTAAGGTCAGGTACTTTAAAAGCAATTGGTTTGGTGCTTGGTGCACCTTTAATTTAATGTTACAACTGAAGATAAAAATGTGATGGCACAGAAAGTAAGCACTTCTTTATTCGTTACTCCTGTCTATACTTCCAATCAACCAATCAATCGCTTGAAAGAAACGAGTACCAAGGCAATCTTGACTTAGAATAATATATTACATTATTACATAACAAGTGTTGAAAGTACTAGTTTTAAAATGAGGGCAATATTTAGCACGAGGCGTCCCAATTGCGGATATCCTGCGAGGTTGAAAACATAACACACGAGTAATGTATACTATTCTGGATTTGAACCACTTCAACAAGGTTAAGTTTATCAACTCCATATAAAAAATGCCTGACACGCAACTCGGATAATAGATTTTCAGAAATACCTTTTGTCATAAAACCTCTAAAAGCCAAGCAATCTAAAAGTTCATCATGCAGCTTTTGCAACAATGTTTGGTATATTCGAAAATAAATAAGCAGATAGATAATCATGTTTACCGAACAAACCGTTACTATCAGATGATATATACAACTCAAAATAAATACAAAGTCCATTATATTATTATTATTGTAATATGAGTGGGCAAATAATAAACCAACAGATGGAGTTAAAATGTGATTTGCGGTATTAGCCAGCAGAGTTCAGATATATTAATCGAAACAACAAGCGACCGGGCCCGCAGGCAAGTTCGAATTTCAGAGGGGGCAACTGAAATTTCCGATGGAGAGCATCCAACATCCAACAACTAATTGTAGAAGCGAAGCGGTTTATGCTTATGCAGCTCACTCGTCCTGTATGGCATAATAATATTTCTTATAAATATGTACTAGGTATTACGTATTTATGAACCAAACTGATTTAATTAAATGACACTTGCATAATAAAAATTAGTTTTTGTCCAGAAACGTGAGAGAAAAGCAAAAACATCTCCTGTTATAAATTAGTAGATACGATTGTCATTTTATGACAAACATGCTCTTGTTCATAATGAATCAATC
This sequence comes from Pissodes strobi, assembly GCA_016904865.1. Classification (NCBI taxonomy): domain Eukaryota; kingdom Metazoa; phylum Arthropoda; class Insecta; order Coleoptera; family Curculionidae; genus Pissodes; species Pissodes strobi. The sequence continues at coordinate 66,187 of MU185954.1, forward strand.
TTGACATTATTTTTATTGAAATAATATCATTAAATTTCACATAATCCCATACATTTAAAAATCACTAATAGTTTGCTCTTCAGTTAGAACCTCACTGAAATCCTTCATCTTAGAAGAACTGCATCAAAACTTCAAGATCAGTACACTTATCTTTAGGCAGAGGAATACGCATGTGATACAGTTAATCGTACTCTTGAAGTTTTTGCAGATTATACTTTTTCTCCCTGCTTCTTTACTCTTTTATTACTACTGACAAAAATGGGTCATTGTTTATGCGTTTATTATTTGTCTGACAAAAAATGTAAGCATTTTATTGGTCTGGTATCAAAGGAAGATTTTTTGCATCCTTTAGAAGATAAAATATGGCCCCAACTCTTACTCATGACACCGAACATTAACAATAGACTAGAAGGTTCACTCTAAGCCCCGCCCACAGCATTTCCCTCCTTGTCCCATCGCGGAACCTGGTGAAATGCTGGTTAACCGCTCAGCTCTCGTTCCACTTATCGTCTTTGTGAGCGCTACATCAAAAGTGCAGACTGAGAGTGGAGCTTCTAGTATCTTGTTAATGTTCGGTGCTCATGACTTATTTACACGAAATTACCTTCCCTTAAATGGACTTGGTTTAATTCTATAGCTGCTTCTATCACTTCTCTCCAGGCAACTGGATTTTTAGCTTTTGCCCCTTAAGGATCAACTCCATGTTTTATTTAGTGTAGTATTCTAGTAGTACAATGGCCGTTTCAATTAGACAGTTAAATAATGGAATTGAATGCTGTATGATCTTTGTTCTGTCCTCCACATGAATCAGCAAAAAGATACAGCAGGATCCAAATAGTTGTCAGACAAATGGTAAAGCAGCAATGAAACATCATCTGACGAATTTTTGACCATGTCTGATCATAGGTATATTATATAAGTGAGGCCCCACTAGACAGAACGTGTACGTTGAAATGTGTGTTGTCTTCTGAAACATCTCAGCAGACGTAATGTTTGTGTAGTTAGACTTTTGCCGACGATTATTGTCGCCTGTCCTTTTAGATTATTTTCCTTTATGGTAATGTGCACTCTTTTTTCAAAAAACGACTAATATCACACGCGTCTTCCGCATCAGTCAAGTCAAAATGCCAAATCAAATATGCTGTATCCGCCATCTACTCAAATAGAGTGCTGTTGAAATACTTTTAAAGCATTTAACACGCGTGTGATATAAAGCACTTTCTAGCCACGTTAACTGTGCTTTTTATCTCATTTTCAAAAGTGCTCTTAGGAAAATGAATGTACTAATGTTTTGGATTCTGCCGGTTTTTTGCTGTGCAATCCATTTTCTTTTGCCGAAACAAGGCTTACTTTCATCACAGGTCCTGACTGTAGAGTAGAAAAATCACGCATAATTTTACTTCACCTGTACTGAGAGGAGGAAATTCTATACTTTTCTATCTGTATGGATATTGTAATCAACTGCACGGGAAAAACAACCCGATCTCTTAATTTCACTTAGGGAATCAAGAATTGCAAAAATATGAAACGCCGAAAAGGATGTTTATAGTAATAGGGAATGTACATATACAATGCTGAATACATAAAAACACACTTATTTTTTAATGCAATAAATCATATTCAGCGCATATGTTTGTGTGTTTCGCACTCCAAATCCATATTATGTATCAAAGGCTTCCTTCCATAATCCGGCCTTGAAAATTAATATGGAAACATACAAAACATGTGTTGAAAATGTATATATGATTATATCAAGCATAATCAAACTGACAAACTTTGAATTTACCAGCTGATCTGGGTCAAAGATAGGCAGAAGATAAACGGGTAATGTCAAGGTGAAATGATTTATCATTTTACAAAAATATGATTTTGTATCAAATTGTTGCGACTTCAGCTCAATTCGATATTAAAATAAATACAAAGTTGCCAGTCATTCAGTGACCCAGTTTTTTTTAACAAGATATTTATTTATGCATCAATTAATGATTCCACTTGATTGGTTGCTTTTGAAACCAGGAGAAAAACTATAGTACGTACTTATGCATATGTGTATACAATCGATGTCAAAATACCTACTTATTACTTATTAGTGTTAATAATAGAAAAAATCTTATACTCGTTCACGTAAGCCTGATAACTAGGCCTAGTATTAAAAGTTAAAATACATAATTGAATTATTATACACACTATAAAATGATAAAAACGTCACTTGGATACAATAAAACTAGAAAGAAGCACGGCGCGGCGGCTCCATTCTTAAAATAAAATGAATGCATGTTGTAATATATTTTTCTATGCACTGAATTCTAAATTTCGCCAATGGCAGCATTCGAATCTCTTTACAAGTGGCGACTTGAGCAGTAGTAATTCGAAACAAAACGCGATTTGTGTATTCTTCGAAAAGAGATTAATTTGCTTATCTTGTTTGGTAGTTATGTTGTTAGTTGTTAGGATTATTAAAGGTTTCGGGAAGTACAAATAATAAGTTCAATGAACGTCTCCCATACATCGGACCAATCCTGCCAATATTTCCGTTAAATTTCTCTCCCGGCTCGTCTGAAGTTCGAATATTCGTACAGAATAGCATCATTGGCCTCAAGTCAAAAGAACAAAACAGCATATTGACTGATAGAAGCCATGAAAAGCCTGCAATACACTCGAAATGGGACTAATTCTCAAAGTGATCTTGTAATTTTGCGAGAAACCAACTGTTCAACTGTTGAATGCTGCCAATAATTTTGGAGATTAAAAAATTTAGTCTTTATTTGTGTGAAATATTGTTGGTCATCTGCAAAAAGAACAATTTGGCAATTTGGGATAGCCATATTAATGTCATTTATACCATGAAATATTGTGGCCTTAGTTGATTAAGGTAATATGTCCACGCTCGGTTAAGTATAATCCCTCAATAAGCCCAATCCCCCGTCATCCACACCATAACAGTCAATTTTTCCATGATTATGTAAGGTGACACACAATCGAACGCGCAGGTCACACAATATGGTATCATGACCCTCTTCAAATACCTCTAACACCTCTTCTATAGGTCGCAGGATTGCCAGACAGTTGGGGTGCCTGCCTGATCTGAAGCCACACTGACTATTTGAGTATCATCAAAAAAGTACCAACTACCTGGATCATTTGTAACAGATTTTTGTGAATAGGGATTACTTTTGATGATTTATAATAGGCAATCTTTTGCACTATAATTTATTAATTTCGTAATTGGTGAGAGTATTCTTTAAAATATTTAATCAGACCCAAAGATCATGTCGTATTGTTCCGTTTATAAATAACTTCACGGACTGAAAAGATAAAATTGGATAAGAATTTTGTTTTTTTAATTTACGATAGAGGAGGTGGTAATACAATTATTATGAGTAACTACTTTTACAATTATGAGTAACTACTTTTTTTAGTAATATAAACTTTTGATCAGCATCTGAAACGATAAGTTCTTATAAACTGATGAAGGTTTGAAGAAGTTCTGTTTGCATAGGCCTCATTGAGATAAATTGTAGTTTCACGCATTTGTTGTACATTGTCGTTAAACCATTTGATATCCTTATGTTTTTGTTTATTGGGCTTTGTAAAATAAGAAAATGCGAAGTCCATGGCCCCAACAATGGCTTCCATGAATCTATCATATCAAACACAGTCCGCAGGCAACCACACTCCCAAGAACAAAATACCACTCCGCAGTACCTTCGATGAAGGACACTTGGACAGGGCCATCTAGGCGCGGAGGTACTAGGGCGCCAGCTTTGCAGGCCCGAGACATTAAAGCGCGAGGAAATTAAATAAACACATATTTCAAGATATTGTGAACTACTTAAAAGCATTAATTAAATATCACCCTGTCGTAAGTTTGAACTTGAACTTGACAAATGTTACATAAACATTCACTGTTAATTATAAACAACTTGAGTGGTCGACGGGAGCGATTTTAATCCTTAATGTTGCAGCCATCAGCATTTTGTAACATATAAATACGCAGGCAAACGCCAAGTTCATTAGGCTTTCGGGTCTCTAAATTCCGCTCAATCTAGTTGCGGGACAGTATACAGGTACGTCCACTTCTAGTTGTTATTAGGTCCTTACCTAACCTGGATGAACGTATGCACAGGTATACGGCATTTAGGGGCTACTAAAAGTATAGAGAGTGTCGAATTTGTGAAGTATCAGAATTCCCAGTTTAGCGTTAGAGATAGATTATACGCTTATTTTAATTTACTCGTGAATTTGAAATACTTTCAGTTTTGGCAGGGCCGAACATCAGGAGAGAGTTAAAGATTTATTCTTGAAAATCTAAATTACAAAAGTAAACAAAATATACGATATCAGCAAAAATATGAAATAAGCAGAGCTCTCTACCTAAGGTTGTGTGGCGGACCGAAGAATATTCATTTTTATTTTTACGTTAAGACCGAAAATAGGCCTGCTTGGCGACGCACTCGCCGCCGGTGTGTACCCTCCCAGCAAAAAAAACAATGACTATCGAGCGCAGATCCTGAAATACAACAGCTGGCCTGAACTGTAAAGAATCCCAGGAAGGAAACCTTAATAAAAATAAAAAGGACCAAAGAGAATTGGGCTCGATATGGTGGCAAAAAACCCACAGCTGGTTAATGGGGACACCAGGTAGAAAACTCTGGGGTAACAAAATATGGTCAACTATCTTACAAAAGTAAATTCGAAATGCTTAAATAAAATCTCGATAAATAATACATATATATAAACTACACATTACGTGGGAGCATTCGCCCACACCAGAAAAGGGATAGTTTTTGGGGAGTTTTAAAAAGTAGTGAAAGTGCCGTAGCAATTTGTGATAAACTTAAACTAGAAAGACTTACCTTATAAATATCAAAACGAATACCTAAATAAAAGACAACTCCGCTCACATAAACTTTATTAATAAAATAGTGACGTCGCCTGCTAGAAAAACATAAACTAAGCCTCCCTCGAGAAGACATGCATTTCATATTAATTGGGTATAGTGTAAACTCTTAATTCATCTATAATCTTAAACACGCCTTTATTAGTGTACAGTCTAACCGTTGTTAAGTTTGTTTGTAAATAAACTTGTTACTGTTTTTATCGATGTGTCTCCTTTATTATCTCTTCTCAACTTGACGTAGTACGTTCCTAAATCTGAGCTACTCTCCTACACGCTAAGTAAGGCGTGGCGTCACAGATAAAAAATACAAATCGTGACAATATAAAACACCAAGCATGGCCCTCCTTTCGTTTCGCTCGCTCCGGTCGCGCAAACAACAGAAACTAACCCAAGACATGTCTAAAATCACAGCCAACCTCGTGTCTAAATGTCTCAGGCCCAAATAGCTGGTGCCCTAGCTTCCCGCACCCAAACGGTCACGCCTAAATGGCCACGCCTAAATGTTCGGAGCCGAAATCCCTTAAAGTAAACAGCATCCTGTTGGTTTAATCAGTAATTAACAGTAATTGATTTGCATCAAACCAAAACTGAGCTCGCTCCAGCGCCTCTCTCTCTCAAACCCCTATACCTGCGGCCCAGTGACAAACAATGTGGTGTCGTTAGCAAAGAGAGTGAAATAAGCATCAGGATTCAGGACCCACAAAGGAAGGTAAAAGTGAGGAACAATATTGGGCCCAAGACAGATCCCTGAGCCAAGACAACACCCTTCCAGCCCTAACCAGCTGACTCGGATTTTTGAGACAAGAAGCCACAGGTAGCGCAGCTTGTCAAATAGAAGGGCATGCGAGACGCAGTCGAACGTCTTACTTACCCAAAGAGAAGGATCCAGTATTCAAAGTGCCTTTTAAGACTGTTGTGCTGATGTGGGAGGCGAGGCCGCCACAAAAACCAGCAATAGATTCCAGCCATTAAATGACCTAGAAGACAACATGGACTTGGACTCTTCGGTTGAAAGCTCTGCGCCTAGAGCGAGGCCCAGAAGGGTCAAACCTAAACTGAAAACTCCTCTCAAGACCAAAACGACACCTACGCCGCCGACTGTCACAAAAGGCGGCTTGGCAAGCCACAAAGACTTCCCGGGAAATCTACGCCTGGCAGGGATTAAAGATTACAGGCTGAAGTATACAAGAAACAGTATAGTTATATGGTGTAAAGATGTCAAGGACTGGAACACACTTAAGAGGGTGTTTGACAATGATAATGTGGAGTATCATTCGTACGCAGAAAAAGTCATGAAAATACACCCCTTTGTGTTAAAAGGGCTTTACGGCGGCATCCTGCCGGACGAAGTCCGTAAAGCGCTTATCGACGAGTATATAGAACGTATATCTAATTAAAAAGACAAGGTCCCCCCTATACTTGGTCGTGATGGATGCCACAATGACTTTGAAACACCTGAACACGCAATGCAAGTACCTGATGATCGTCCGTGTCTCCTGACCACCGTAAGACTGCAAAAGCCATTATGCAGTGCAAACGGTGCCAGGGGCACGAATACGGACATGCCCTAACAAATTGTCAGAGTGGATGTGCAGCAAGTGCGCTGGACCACACCAGATTACAGAATGTGACAGAGAAACCGTAAAATGTGTGAACTGCGGCGGAGAAGATTGCTCCACAGATGTAGGATGACCAGTATACATGTATAAAGTCAGTCAGCTGCAGCCTCCAAAATCAGCTAAGAAGAGACCTATAAGCCTGCCTCCCCGCTGATAAAGCCTGCGTGGAAGAAGGCACGCCAGAAGCCAGCTCCCGAGAAATATGACCTAGACTTTTCCCCCCTGAAGAACATGAACGATCGTAGTGAACGTGCTCGCGGACTAATGTTAACACATTACCCAAAATCCTTTGACTTCAAATCCTATAACTAATGATTTCAGTAGGCTCAGACAAGCTACAAACAAAATTAACTCTTTAGTCAATATTTTGGAACTACTCACCGCATTAGAGGACTTGGCAGTGCTGTTAGAAGCATGCGAAGGGGACAAAAGAGCCATAATGAAGGCCACACTTAAATTATTCACTGATGATATTGAAAAGCACAACATATAAGCTAAGATTCTTGTCCTTTAATATGGGTTATTAACTCATTTTATGCACATAATGTAAATAGTAAATGTCTTGTGTTTGTCAATGGAAACCAGGGTTTTTCGGTGTGCTTTTCCCTGGGAAACAACCTCATTTATATTCCGATACTTGATTATAAGATTCAATCACGTTCTGTAAGATAACTTTCATTGCAAAACAGTTGAAGAGACGTATTCCAAGTAACTTCAATATACTAAAGGATTTAGTGCCCTTTCTACTGCGTAGACTGGCGGCAGAGTGTGCGGTTAGGATAATGACTAGCATAAATTCTGTAGTTAGCAGGGTAGCTACTAGATTAGAATAACTAGAACTCTCTGTAAATGTATTAAATAAATGTGATGATGATGATGAACGTCTTACTCAGGTCACAAAAACCACACCATTACACTCAGAGTTCTCAAAGGAATCCTTAACACATTGAGCAGTTTTTCTGTCCTGTCTAAAGCTAAACTGATGCTTTCCTTTTTTTTCTTATTTTAGTTAATCTACAAAATATAGATCATATTTCCTTTTTGTCAATACTTTTTAAAAACAGGTGTACAAACTATTACTATTTCATAAAAACTTTAAACTAGCTATGGAAACGTTAATGCTCCCTACACTGCGTTAGCAGTGCATTTATATATACATCCTATCTGCCTATAAATAGATTGTGTAGTGCCACGCTATCAGAGCTTTGCGAGCTATTTAAAAAGTTTAGGGATATGTTTAGACAAACTACTGATATTAAGAGTACATATTCAAGCCGCTAAAAAGTTAAAACTTCCTACTGGCGAGATACAATTTTATAAACTCAGTTCTAATTTATTTGAACAAATATGATTAACGAAATTGTCGCATTCAAAAAATGTCGATGTATCAGATATACCAGTTTCAACCAATGTTAAAATAAAACTAATCTTCGTTTCATTGTCCCGTGTGATTTCGATTTTGTAATCGATTTGTTTCATTCCAATGTCCGCAAATAACACAGCAAGCCCAAAAGTTGAGATGTACCTCTTAAAATAGTATTAAGAAGTATTAGTATTAATTAAAGATTTAAGACATTCTATTTCATTTCGTCACAGAAAGCGTGCGAGGTTCATGCAAAGGCTGAAAACTACAGCAAAAATTAAATCCTTTGAATCTCTATTTTCAAGCGAATCCCGTAGTGAGTATTTCACTTGTCCAAACCTTGTGAGTCGCGAGAGTTATAGTTCGCCCAGCCGTTGTTGACCCTCGAAACGCAGCAATTGCATGCGTTTCGAGGGTCAACAACGGCTGGGCGAACTATAACATCACTGTGAAGCAAAAATAATCCATCATAACGCCTTAGTTGTTTTCTTCATTCAGTTTCCTTAAAGAATAACATACAAAACTAAAGTCTATTGCATAGCAGTTGATAGCTCGGTGCCCGCATAAAAGATTCAAAACAGTGGTCGGGTGTGTCAACGAATTTTACCTCTTTAATCCACTTTATAAATATATTTAGCTTAATAGAATATAAATTATAGCCCTGGCCACCTTGTAATCGGCCATAAATTGCAAATGAAGGATAATCAATGAATCGGGGCACTATTGTCGGAGAACTGGGTTTAAATTTTTAATTTGTCTGAATAGGTAATGAGGTATAATATAGGTGTTATTATTTTTCGGTTTTTTGAATCGAATATTAATAATATTGAAATGAAACAGATTATAACAGCAAAATAATGAAATAATTATTGCATGTAAATAGTCCAAAACAGAGTCTAATAGTCCTAATAATTAACAGCCGACAGAATTATCCTCAGAAAAATATGCGGAGTCGTCATGTCCTAAGGTAATAATTAAAGACTAGATTTTCATAGTTTTTTTGATTACGTCAAGGTCTAACATTTTTTCTCCTCTGCTATAACAAACTTTATGGCGTTTTGCCAGTTGCCTGCAGTTATATTCGCCAATGAATCCACCAAGAGTTACCGTACCTCTTGGATCTTAAAAGTGATGTTGTTCCAAGCAACATAATCTTTCACTTGCTCCCATATAGGCTTTATAGGGGTGTATCAGTATCAGTAACAGAAGGGATGGCTCCTAGCGGGCCTTGCACTTAGGCCACCAATTGGGCCCGTTGCGCCCTGAGCCCGCATTAGAGGACCTCCAGGATGCTGGTCTTCCTTAAGAAAGTCTGCATCTCCTTCAGACTAACATGACGCACTGAATCTGGCTCGATCGGCGTCGCGCCAAAGACTCTGAGTCTTGCCCACGCGAAGGCAGAGCATTCTGTAAGTAGATGGTCGTCCTCCATGCACTATCTACACTCCCCCTCTCCTCTGCAATTCTCAGCAGAGTCAGGTGCCGTCTAAGCCTACAGTGCCCTGTGTAGAACCCTACCAGGGCCCCGCACTCCTTCCTAGGTACAGGCACAACAACCCTCTAGCGATACTTTTCGCGGGCCCATGTATCATGAGCCTCGTCTGTCTCATCTCCGGAGCTGTCCGCCATACCTCTTCGGCCCGACCCTCCAAAGCTCTTTCGCGAACACTCTCGATCCCAGAGATAGGGCGCATAACCCTCCTAAATAGGGATCAGGCCCTAAGTATGTACGTGCGGAGATTTTGTGTATAATATCCTACACCCATCTTTAGCTATTTACCAAATATTGACAGTTGAAAGTCGGGTATTTTGACACTTTGACAGGCTCTAAAATCTAAACCGCACAAGATCAAAGAAAACGGTTTGCACATTCCTATCTTAAGTTTTCATAAACTATCGAATGACAGTATCTTCGAATTTAACCTGCGGATAAAATTAACCGGAACTTTTAAACCTCCGGTTAAATTCAAAGTTACTATCATTCGATAGCTTGTGCAAGCCGTTTTCTTTGATCTCGTGCGGTTTAGATTTTAGAGTCTGTCAAAGTGTCAAAATGCCCGAATTTCAACTGTCAATATTTGGTAAACAGCTAAAGATAGGTATAGGATCTTATACACAAAATGTGTTTAGAGTCCAAAAATGTAGCAATATACATAGGTATGTGCCCCTTTCCAGACGGAGATCTTATCCCGTTGACTATAGCCCTCTATGACTGCTTTTTTATAACATTTATAACATTCGGTCCCAAATGCAATAAAAATCAAATTTCCATACGGCATTCTCTAAACTAAAATAATCAAAACTTGTCCAGTGGTGTTAATATTAAGACAGAGTATTCGAGACTTGCTATTACTCAGGGAAGCTTTATTGAAAATTATGGCTTGAACGAAACTTTTGGTAAAACAAATAAGTGACGGCCAAACGTATTAATCCTATGAATTTTCCTTAAAAAATCACAATTAAGAACGTCTCATTAAGATCAAATTCCTTTCAAGTTTAATACATTCAATTCACTTGTAATAAGATATTTTTAAATGATAAATGTCACGCGGCTTGAAATATAAATAGGAACTGAGAAGCCAAACAAAATTAGCAAGTAATAAGTAGGTCATGAAAGTCTATTAAAACTCACGCTTACAGGTGTTCCATTTAATCCTAATAAATTATTTATTTTTATGGAAAACAATGGAACAATAATTCATAAAGTGCATGAACCGTCAAAATGTATTGTCGTTTTCGATTTTGAGCATAAATATGTAATAAACCGACTGATTTCTATATTTAGAAAAGTAACAAATCCATTTTAATGTTCCTTTTATCAAAATTTTACTGGCTGTTAAAGGCAATGGGTAATTATAGGTAAATCGAATAAAATAAATTTTTGGCTTTTATACCAACAGTGTTTTCCTAATGACGCGACGGTATATGCATAGAGTAATTGAACTTTATTCTGCCAGGTTGAACAAAATAATACAAATTAATGTGCCAAGAAAAAAAAAACAAATTACATACGAATTAGACATAGAAATTGCAACACAAGCGCATAATGGTAATTACGCCGAGAATATTATGAATAGCAAAATAATGCATCATAATAATGGCCTACCGAAAGTTAAAAAATAAGTGCTTGTTGTCATGTAATTAAAGTTTCCAATCATGTTGTTAAAAATTAATCGTCATTTATTTTCAGATATAAACTTATTATTAGAGAGCAACTGTACTTTGATCTGTCAGGTTGGACACAGATTATTTACGAATACGTAAGTGAAGAAACAGAGATACAGGATTAAATCCCTGTATAAAGTGGAGGAAGGCAACGGGATACCACCTTCACTACTCATCCCAAGAGAATCACATAAAACACACGAACTCCTATGATGAACGCATTTAACCCAAAATTGTCCGGAGTTATAAATCGTTCCCCAATCGGATCTCCGGGGGGAACTATGTTAAAAGAAGTCAGGAAGGAGAGACTAAGTCTACGAAGCGAAGTAAGGGTTGGTACTGGGAATGTGCGTAGCTTATATGAGGCCGGAAAACTGGCCAACCTACTAGAGGAAATGAAAAAAATGAAGATGGACATTATGGGTGTCGCGGAAACGTGGTGGCCTCAGGTTGGAGTGTGTCACGTTTCTGGAGGGGTCATGTACTATTCAGGAAATGACAGAAATCATAGAAAGGGAGTAGGAATAGTCCTGACTGAAAGGTTATCCAGATCTGTAATAAATGTTCTCCCTTTCTCAGACAGAATCATATTACTTAAACTATATGCCAAACCAGTCAACATCAATGTCATCCAGGTGTATGCACCCACAACAGATTCAACAGAAAATGAGATCGAGACGTTTTACGAAGAATTAAAGCAAGTACTCAAACAAGTTAAAAATCATGAGATAAACATGATATATGGGTGATCTCAACGCCAAAGTGGGAGAAGGAAGATTTGAAGCATTGGTGGGACCTTATGGACTAGGATTACGCAATGATCGTGGCGAACGTCCTTGCCAATTCTGCCAGGAGGAAAACATGAAAATAACAAACACATCGTACAAGCTGCCACCTAGACGCTTATATACGTGAAAGGCTCCAGGAGATCGCCCAGACAACATAATCCGCAATCAGATCGATTACATACTCATCAACAAACGTTATGGGACATCGGTAAAGAGAGTATGCACCTATCCGGGTGCCGATGTGCCCTCAGACCATGTTCTCTTGATGGCGGTAATCAAAATCAAAATTATGACAATCAAAACCCATGTACCACAGCGAAAGATAGATTACGAAAGACTTAAAGATGAAGAAACAAAAAACAAAGTTACCAAAAATCTTAATGAGAAAATACTGACAACCATAGATCCACAGACGGTAGAGGAAGCTAACATGGGTGACGTATGGGAAGAAATGGAGGCTGCCATGACCAATGTTGCAGAGGCAGAATTGGGACATAAACGAAAATCACAAAAACACGATTGGATGACAGATGAGATACTGGCGCTGTTTGAGGAACGAAGAGGGTACAAGAACAGAGGGAATGGTGATAACTACAAAAAAATCCAGAAAGTCATTAGAACGAAGATAAGAACCGCTAAGAATGAGTGGCTGAAACAACAGTGTGAAGAACTAGAACAACTACAAAGAATACACGATGACTTCACCCTACACAGAAAGATAAAAGAGACGGAGGAGTATATAGAGAGTTCATTCTCTAATGTAGAAAACGATCAGGGAGAATTAGCGCAGGATGAACAGCGTAAAATCATATGGGAAAACTATATTAGCAACCTTCTTGCCGATGAAAGACCTGCTGTTGAAAATGTAGACGACAAAGACCTCTCTGGACCTCCCATCACAAAAGAGGAAAATATAAGAGCGATCAATACATCCAAAGATAGAAAGGCGATTGGCCCAGACCGCATACCTGTCGACTTGCTCAAACTATTGGACGACAAAAGCATCACAGTTCTTCAGACGATATTTAATCGAATCTATAACACAGGCGAATATCCCGCCAAATGGTTAACATCGAATTTTATCCCCTTGCCAAAAAAGAACAATGCAACAAAATGTGAGGACCACAGACTAATCAGCCTCATGAGTCACACACTGAAGATATTCCTTAAGATTATCCACTACAGAATATCAATAAAGTGCGAAAGAAACATCGGATCCACACAATTTGGATTCAGACGAGGTTTAGGCACGAGAGAAGCATTAGTTGCGACTCAAGTACTAATTCAGAACTGCAACGATCAGAGAAAGGACATAATGCTGTGTCGATTATGAAAACGCGTTCGAAAGAGTCCACAATCATAAACTGATCCAAATCCTAAATAGATTGGACGTAGACCAAAAAGACATCCGCTGCATTCAAAGCCTATACTGGAACCAAATGGCTGAAGTCAGAGTTGGTAACGATCTCACAGAAGCAAGACCAATTTGTAGAGGGGTCAGACAAGGGTGTGTTCTCTCCCTACTTCTCTTCAATTTATATTCTGAAGCCATCTTTCAGGAAGCCCTAGAAGAACGCAACGCGGGCGTTAAGGTGAATGGTGTATGGGTCAACAATATTCGTTATGCGGACGACACAGTTCTAATTGCGGATAACATGCAGGATTTGCGGGATATGCTTGGGATTGTCGGTGAATGCAGTAAGAACATGGGCCTCAATATCAACACCAGGAAGACTTAATTCATGATAATTACTCGAAAGCCACAAGAATTTCAAAACTCAAGCCTAACATATGAGAATCAACCAATAGAGCGAGTAAATAAATTTAAAAATCTAGGAACGTGGCTGTGTGAAAACTGGGAATCAGACACAGAAATTAGATGCCGGATTGAAAATGCCCGCAGTGCGTTCATGAAATTCAAAAAAGTGCTCACCAATACTGATTTCGATCTTGGCTTGAGAATTAGATTTGTCAAGTGCTATGTCTGGCCAGTGTTGCTTTATGGCATGGAGGGATGGACACTAAAGGTGAGCACTATGAACAAGCTGGAAGCATTCGAGATGTGGGTCTATAGGCGTGTACTGAGGATTCCATGGACTGCAAGAAGAACCAACGATGAGGTCTTGAGAATAATCAATAAAGACCGCGAACTGTTAGACACCATTAAACGTCGAAAAACAGCATACCTGGGCCACGTAATACGCAACGAGAGGTACCAATTCCTGCAATTGATGATTGAGGGGAAGATTGAGGGAAAGAGGGGAATCGGCAGGAAAAAGATGCCATGGCTCCGTAACGTTAGGCAGTGGACAGGACTGAGGACAATGCAAGAACTAATGCATATCATACGTAATAGGGAAGAGTGGACAAATGTGATCGCAAACATCCATTAACGGACATGCAGCAGAAGAAGAAGAAGTGAAGAAAATACTAGACACAGCTGGATTTATATATAAAAAAATGGATTGTGGACCACACAAATCACAATAACTGTCTACTTTCGATGGCCTCGCCGGCGCCGTATTACACATATTGTATGAAATGTTTTGTAACGTTCGGGTTCGCTTCCGCGTAACACGTTTACCAGCTTACTACTCTCCAGGTTCAGCAAGCCTAAAGAAGTTTCACTTAAAAAAAAATGCGTGTGCTCGTGGTCCACACACCAGAAGTGAAGCTTCATCTACCCAAGAAAGAAGAAGCGGAGAATAGTCTACAAGCCAGTGTATTATGTAGGCGCGTACCGCACGTTTGTCGATAAGCTTTAAACTAAATTATATCGGAGCACCGTATTTTGGCTTGGGTTTCCCACGTAATGAAATATCAGGTAAAACACTGAAGTACGAGAAAGATAACTTTGCTAGCTAACTGTTGCTTTTATTTAAGATAAAATTAAATTAATTTTTCGGTGCTCACACACGGAAACGTTGCACAGGCCGACAGTTACTATCATCTGACCAGAACTATCAAATAGATGTTGTTGGGCACCACCTCTATGCTAAACTACCTCTGAGCCAAGTAACACATCTCTATAATATGTATATTATTCAATTTTATGCAAAGATGCATTAAGTAGAGGATGATGATCTGGTTCTTCCTGTAGAACAAATATATCACCTCTACCTCTAATAGCCATATCATTCCTGTTCACAGCATTGAATTAGGACACAAATTTAGTTGCCTCTGATCATTTAGGGACGTTTTAATGCTGAGCATTAATGCCGATATTAATAAACTAATTGCAAACATTACTGCGCTGCACAGATGCGGAACAATTTTTATTGTATTAACGCGATAATTTATAGCAGTTCAGTGGTGGAACACCGGGTCATGAAGTAAAGGGATGATTCACCTAAAAAGCTTGTTTTTTATCAAATATGTTGCCATCCTAATTCTTTCTTCATTAATTAATATGATCAATAATAATTTTAGCTATATATGTATTTTAACATTTCATCACGTGAGACGTTACAGATTCGATCACGGCTTGCGAGGCACATTATCCGATAAAAACCAGAAGCAAATATAATTGAAAATGCGACAGCTTCCCCATGCCGCACGATTACGCGACCGCTCCATTCTAATTTCTGTGTAACCTATAAACATAACATAGACGCAGCATGTTGGATGAAATATCGCGTTTATCGCAACCGCAGATCCGAACGTCTCGTGCGGAAACGGCCAGTAAACCCCGCATAATCGAAAGTAATTATTATTGATTGCGTAACGTGGAGGAAACACTGGGTTTCGCGAATTTTTCTTTGGCATACGACGATAAGACATGACTTTTTACGTTGTAATCGTTAATTATTGGTAAATATCGTCTATTATTTCCATATAAATATATCTATATTTTCACCTTATACATTCCCGATACACATTTGGTACCCAGCGTAATTTGATTGGTCAGATTCGAATTTAAAAACAATCCGAGTTCAAGTGCGAAATCTCTGTACAGAATGTAAACCAGTGGCAAACGCGCATATGAAATGTACTGTTTTGAAAGTATTTTGGACTATGGGTAAGCATTGGATTAGTTTTAGCCAGTTTATTATTGTCCAGCCTGCCTCATTCCCGGAGTAAGTCCGCAATAGATCCTTGGCCATCACATTAATTGCGATCTAGACTGTAGGTCATGCCGGTAATAGGACAGGTTGTGGAATCCTGTCGTGCCAGATGATAAGCTTCCTTGTTCCCCGGGACATTCGAATGTCCCGGAACCCAGAAAAGACTGACATTATGCTCGGCTAGGACCCCCAAGATGCTCCTACACTCAGACACTAGCGCAGAATTGATTCTATCAAATTTGACTGACACGAGTAATAGATGTAGATGTCCTTCCATCTGAAGGCTCTTAACAGTTCTCATGGCCACATTTGAGGATCGCATACACCTCGGCCTGGAACACTGTTGCAGACGTCGCAAGGGCGAAAGCAAGTCTCGACCCTGAGGTTTCCCCGTATACCATTACCATCATCTGTTTTGGAGCCATCCGTGCCCCATTCGGGTATGTGTAATCTGAGGGGGTCTGCTTGATCTGAAGGTAAGCAGTATGTTGTCCGCCCTCAGAGTTCCGAACATTCATCAACCGTCCTCCTCCAGACATTGGTGTGTCCCCTGGGGCTATTATTGTCCAGGTGACCGATACATTTTAGTGTATATAGTGACCAACCCTTATTTGTATCCACAAAACAGGTGGAAAATCCGGTTGGCAGGAAGTCGAAATGGCTTTATGTAGGTACCAACCAATACAACCAACATTGGATCACAAATGCGTTGGTTGGTGTAAAGTCGAATGGGCCGCTTGAAGGGTTCTATAATTTCTTGTTTATCCTAATGCGTATTATAAAAACTATTTTGATCGGATAAATCAGTCAAAAAATATCTGTTTAAAACCTATTATGGGCGTCTTTTTATATAACTATAATATTGATCAGAATTCAGATTACTTAAACCAATAATACCCAGTCTATTTAAATGTATTTTCTTAGCAACTATTTACTGTCTTATTTAAGAGATTATACTCTTTTCTACGACTGCCGGGCAATGGTGAACTAATTGGACGTAACAGGATTTGCTTAAAAGCATCCCCAAATAGAGTCGCACTAGCTGAACACCAACTCAAGTTGGAAAGTACAATATAGTGACCATCCAACAAAAGAACAATGGGGTCGTGTGTCTACCAGAGAAGGCGTTCATACCCTACACCGATTCCGGCTTCCCCTCAAGTACTACTACATGTCCGCTAATAAAGATTTAAAGCGGTCTAATGAACGTCGTTTAGCCACAATATTTATTTTGGAAATTTTACTGTTAAAGAACGCACCGCATAAACCTATATTAGCAAATCAGCATTTTAAATTCACATACCTGTATCGCATCCTTTGCTGTTAAAACACAAAAGTTCCTCATTAAGCTGAGCCAGGAACACATCACAGTGTATCAGAATTCTCGAGCCCACATTTTAGATCGATTTTGCGTACTTTTCGCAATAATAGGGGCATGCTGTCACATTTTAGCCATGCATTCCTCTAAAAGAAAAAAATATTATATTTCTTTACCTTCTAGCAGCTTTCCAATATAACTTTCAATTTACGCAATGTTTTATCGAAGCAAAAAATATTTAATTCATTTAATAAGCCCATATTGCACGCATCGACTTAAAACAAACAAAATTGCGGAAAACAATGTAATTTGTAGTAAATTAGATAATCAGGAGTCTAAGTAACATCGGATTTGGAAAAATCTTAAGATGTGTTTTAGGTGCTAAAAATGTAATTCCAAATTCCACTGAAATTTTGCTTATAACATCCCCGAGTAGTTTACTAGCGCATTGAATTAACATTTTGTATCTCGTGATTAAATATGAACAAATTTATAAAAATTGAAAAAGCAAAAGAAAATGCAACCGGTATGATTTTGGTTACAAGAACAATAATATTCTGCTCTCGATTCAATCCTCAAGGCTGAATATATCATAACGTAAATAAAACATAGTCCAAAGGTTGTTTACACTATTTTAATAATTATACATAGACGTATATAGTCTGAATAAAGTTTAACATATAAATAAATATTTGTTTCAAAGGTTGAAAGTAGATTTATTTTATTACTTTTGATTTCCTTTTTTAATTTTCCTTGCTATCGAATTCGGCGAATTTGCTGATAATTACACGCAGGCTCCTTGGAGGCTTTTGAAACCTATTCCAATAGAGGAGACGGGGGCCTCATAGTCGCTTTCATTCAATTATTTGGACATATAATTGCTCAATAAAAATTACTATTATTTTGTTCAGAATACTCTACATACGTGCTGGTTGTGTACCGTATTGTAGCTCGATCAGCTAGGACAAGAGGTAGCTTCGGCAGATACAAATGTTACAAATCAGATGAACTTACTTTTTTTCCAGAATAACATATAAAATATTTTTACGGAAGTATAAAAATTTATTTAATTTAATTCAACTCTCATTGGCTTTCAGCAGATAGCACACTTACTTAAAAATATGTCACTTTTAGTGCACATCGGAAAATGAAATCTATTAGTTTTAGCAGTATAAGGATTTTGCTTTATTCGAATTTTCAGCATTTATATTTAGTACATACAATATAGTGCATAAGTAATTTTTTAAATGTAAATTTCACTAAAAGACACCATGTATTTCTCTATTCTCATCTTCTTGTAGAGAACCGAAACTTAAATTATCATCTGTCACTGAGCTGCTCGAGCTACCAAATACTTTCTTTTGACTTGATTATTTCTTTTTATTTTCATTAAATCAGATTCGTTTGGAAAATTGGCAACGTGACCGGATCTCTTTGATTGGTCCTTCTCTTTTTCAATCTTCTTCTGCTGCTTTGCTGTCTTTTCTCCTATTTCTTCCAGTCTTCGTTTCTCCGAAGTGCTGTGGGTATATATTCTCGAATTCCCCTGATTGGCTTTTGGTCGCCTGCTTTTAGTTTTTTATCTATCAACATTTGGAAGGGGCCTTAGGAGTTAACATTGTATTTAGTTTTAATGAGTTAGTTATTTCGTTTTAAGATCTGACGTCTGGGTTATCTCCTACGCTATTAAATGGTAAGATCATGGCCTCTTTTGAAGTGGACGATGGATAATTTTTTAAATCTTCTGTTTCGGTAACTACTTTCTGTCCGCCGTAATCTCTGTTGGCAATCTAATTTGCTGTCAAAAATCATAAACTAAAGACCTCATCGTTAAGAGCTAAAAAATTAAGACACCATATCCAACAAGGTGCGGAAATACTAATAACAACCAATATTAAGTATATAGCGTTGGCTGAATGTACCACAAGGCCCTCCTCTCCCCTAGTATTTATATATAGGTGCCCCAGAAATAAACTGAGCCAAACTATGTTTGGTTAAATTAAACACTATAGCGTTTAACTTCTAGTAAAATAAATAAGCCATGCTTTTGCATTAATTACATACTTACAGACTAATCTGAAAATGTATTTTGATTAATGTTACTGATTGAATCCACGCTTTCGTTTTACATACGAAAATAAAGAAATCGAGAAAGTGTATTTAAAAGCATACATTACCGTAACTGCGATCTCACATGATATTTAAATATATAAAAGGTAATATTGAAAAGTAATCAGAGAACTTGCAAGTGATGCTTCCAATTTTATAAAGTAGACACTTTATTATTAAAACAAATTTATTTGATACATTTTTGAATTCATCATATAGATAGGAGAGCGG
The DNA here is from genome assembly GCA_016904865.1 of Pissodes strobi. Taxonomy (NCBI): domain Eukaryota; kingdom Metazoa; phylum Arthropoda; class Insecta; order Coleoptera; family Curculionidae; genus Pissodes; species Pissodes strobi. Next base: position 85,744 of record MU185954.1, read on the forward strand.
GTAGTTCCATCTAACTCCCTAACCATTATATTGTTTTGTGTTTGACTACGAACACATCTTTTTTATTATCAAATAAAAAATAAGTGGCGTAAGATCCGAAGAAGGAGAATTCGAGAAATTAAACGGATCTAAAAAATTCAGCATTAAAAAAATACTGTACGGATAAATAAAAATGAAGAGGAAAATCATAGTCCTCATCTTTCATCAGTGACAATAGCAGGCACTATAGAATGTAGTATTTCCCATAATCCCAGCAAATCCTTTAGCTAATCTGTTGAGGATGCTGGGTACGTGCTTCTTCGCCATTCTCGAACCAGTGTCGCAGTGGTGCTCCAAAAACGATCTGCTGAAGATTTCCTATGGTGCGAGGAAAATTTACCGGCACACTCTCGGAGAGAAAACAGAGACTTCTCAACATCGTGGACGACTAGTGTGAACGCGAACAGCTCTCAGTCATAGCGGTTCCCTTCACACGAAGAAGAGTCCAGGGAGAGCTAAAACTAACTCTCAACAGAAAAACAATTCGCTTTCCCACAGAGGTGACATACTCAGAAATAATTTTTTACCAAAAGCTGACATGGAATTCCCACATACAAAAAGTTACACAGAATGCTAAGATAGCATTGAGCAGGAAAAACTGGGTTATAATAGATAGCTCTATGGTTATATACGAGGGTGGTGAGACCCATGATAACATATGGAACAATGACTTGGTGGAGAAAGACCAGGCAAGTGGGGTCGAGGAGGTTATTGTGTCATGCAAAGGCTGGAGTGCCTGTGCGCCACAGGAACCATGAACTTAACTCCTACGGCCGTTCTAGAGGTATTATGCCGTGCTGTGTTGGATAATAGGGATCTCTACCCACAGAAAAGGTTTGACATTTTTATACATCCAATTCTGGATGGATGTGATAACATAATTTCTTCAAAAAAATCCACTAGATCCTCTAATTTTTTTGGGAATTGATGGGTCTGATGCTGTGTTCTGTTTTGAGGAAATTAGCCTTAATGAAATAAGGGACATTATTAAAAACCTTAAGAACAGTCCTAGTGAGGACTATTTTAATCTAAATGTAAAAATTATCAAGTCTCCGAGATAATTAATAATTTATCCCTTAACTGAAATAATAAACCTGTGTATTTCCTCCAACATTTTTCCTGACTGCTTAAAGGTTGCCAGAGTAGTATCGGTCTATAAAAAAGGAGACACAGGGGCAGCCTCCAACATTTCAGTTATCCCCCTGTTCGGTCGGATTTTCGAGACAGTTCTCATAAACCAGATATATAAATATCTGGAAACTTATGCAATGCTTAATCCCTCTCAGTTTGGATTTCACAGCAACAAATCTACAACTGCAGCCATTAATCACCTTCTGGATACATTCATGATTGTTTCGAGGAAAAAAAGTATGCTCAATCCTCATTCTTCGACCTGGCGGAAGCATTTAACTGTGTGTCTCATGCCCAGTTGACTGGAAAGCTCCAGTACTATACTTTTAGCGCCAATAGTATTGATCTTTTAAAGTCCTAATCCCAAATCGTCGGCAATATGCCTCCTACAATAACAAAACATCCAAAATTGAATCAGTAAAGCATGGTGTGCCCCAGGGCTCTGTCTTGGGCCCCATCTTATTCCTGATATATATAAACCACATAAGCGCCTGTAGAGCAGGGGACCCCTCTGATATCATTCTATTTGCTGACGATACAACAATTAATAGCTCCAATGATCGGGAGCAACTTAAGTCATATCGTCAGGGATACGCAGTCGAGAATCCACGACTGGTTTCTTTGTAAAGGACTTATGAATGAATAAGGCTAAAACTCAATCACTGAACTTTGCAGTTAGACCTAATAATACTAATACTGATCCTGAAAAGTTTTTGGGAGTAGCCTTAGACTCTAAATTAACGGTCATATCAATTATCTATCAAGAAAACTTAATAGAGCATTTATATGATGCGTAATTTGAGGGCTTCTGTTTCTCGGGGAGTACTCTTGAATGCTTACGATGCTTACTTTCACTCTCATATGGCATATGCCGTGCTGTATTAGGGGCACTCATCTCATGCGGTTAAGGTATTTGCTGCCCAGAGGCGTTGCATGAGGGTGATGGCTGGTATTGGGTATTCTGATGGTTGTAGATATGCTTTTACATCATTTAAATGAAGAGTAAAGGTGCAACACGTTTTTTTTTTAAGATTGAACCCCAAAATTTTTTTTCCCCAATTAATTAAAAAAAATTGAACCTAGCCCCGGAGAGTCGCGTTACAAAGCCCGGCCCCTGTCGTGGGGTCGTTTGAGCGCCACCCGTTCTAGCCAGCTAAACGGAAAAAGCTCGGCAGGTGTTGTACCGAGTGGCTAGATTCGCTCATAAAATTAACCGGTTCTTAATTTCGAACTATCAAAAAAAAAAGTTAGAATATCAGAAAAAAAATAAGAATAATTAGGGCACTATAATCATGCAACTTAACCTATCAAGAAAACAACAATCTAAAAATTTAATGACACTATATTTGCTACTAAATTCCTTTTTTTTTGCAAACACAGCAACAATCTATCCGGAGAAAATGGTTATATTAAAAAAAAGGTGGTTGAGTAGACAAAAGAATGTTAAATGACTGAAAGTAATTAATAAAATAAACTGAGTACAATATGAAGATTGTACGTACAGAGACCAATTCAGTTGGAAAACCTCAGTGCTATATGCCTTATCACTAAATGCACTAAACTACTTATCAAAGTGATCACTTGGCGCAGACTAAGCTTCTTATAACTAGGTATGCGTGCGCTAATAGCTGCACTGATGGTGATAATACGCCGCAATGAGCGGACACAATGATTAGATCAAAAAAAAACTTGAGAAGTTAATAAAAGCACCAGATCAGATTAAAAATATGGTTAGCTTGATTCATATGATAAAAAGATAAAATTCAGAGCAGTTATATCTGCCGACTAATTAATGAAATGAAAAATTAATGAAAAGAATGAAGTTATCCAGCCCGCACTTATCTTTTAAAATGAGAAAACAAATCAAAGCAATTTGATTAACTGATCCGATAAACCAGTGAATAAATGTAAATTAAATTAATTAAAATCAATGAGCTACCTCAATTCAATGTGTGATTTATATCAATAAAAGTAAGCGAAGATTAAACATAAGACACAATGAAACATAAAACATATACCCAAATCCCGTCGTCGAACTCTGTCGATGGCCTCTAGTGCGGGAACCACAGCAGTTCTTTGACAGAAGTTCTGGCCCAGCAAAAGAAGTTCTGACCCAGCTTAAGAAGTTCTAGCCCAGCAGAAGAAATTGGTTCACCAGGTAAACTACTGGCCCAGCAGAAGGAATTGGTTGATCAAGTAAATTTCTGCCCAGTAGAAGAACTTGCAGTCCTCCAAATAAACTCTGGCCCAGCAGAAGGAAATTGCAGTCCTTCAAATAAACTCTGGCCCAGCAGAAGAACCCTGAAATAATCCAGTACGCATTAAATGACGCCCCCTTACTTTAATTAAAATCATAGACCCCCTTACTTTAATAAAAAAAAAATCATAGACCCCCTCCCTCTTTGCATAAATACATCTTCTTTATAAAACAAATTTTCCCAGACAAAAAACCCCATGGACTTACAGTGCAATAAAGCAAATAAAAGAGATATTAAAGTTCCGGCAACTAAAATATAGATAAAAAGATAGATATGAATCACCCCTAAAAGAATATATAACTTCCCCATATGATCAAAATTAAAGTTGCATTAAAATAAAAATTCGGATCAGGTAAAATGGAGTAGATAAGATAACACATGGGAAAAGCAAATGGCGTTATGTGCACAAAAAAAAAATAAAAGGTAGATAAGCAGTCAATTTCATTAATTTAGGCAAAAATGGTAGCGATATTTACCTCAGATTCGGACTTGAGGGTATATTAGAGGAGATTCGACGGTCTCGGTCTTATGGGACGAACGTGGAAGCCGCTATAAATAATGGAAATAAAAAAAATTTAGCAAAATGGCGGTCAAGTGCTTCATAGGCCACAGAAAAAGGAATCCAGAGAAAATGCTTACCTAGTACAGCTTGTAGAGCCCGAATAATCGGTCGTGTCAAAACACAAACAGAAACGCACGGTAAATCCCCTCAAAAGGGTTGTATTATTTCACAATACGCAAAACGTGCAGTTTCTCGCTATACTGGCAAACGTTCCCCAGGCGAACAAAACTAGAAAAGACCTCCTTCCGTCGTCCGTCAATTTGCCTTAAATTAAATACTGCGAAACAAGTAGTAATGGGCTGAAAACTTCACGAGTGTTTCGATACAAGGAATAATTCTAAGAAAATAAACGCCTTAATTCTCGCTTATTATGGTGATACATGACGGCGGAAGCCACGAGTAGTGAGCTAAAATTGCATTCTTCCAGAAAGGCTAGGAAATGCTCTAACAGAAATAATAAACCTTCAAAAATCTAAATCGAGAATGAAAAACGCGCGATACCTAGCCCATTCCTATTATTTTGCAAAAACCTTACAAAAAAACTGGTCCGCTGTACCGAACGAGAAATATATTTAAGCAGAGGTCCAAAAACGATCTCCGGAACATCAACCTAGGGTTCTCAAAAGGTAATAGAATATTCAAACTGAAATTAAATTATGGTTCAATAAGTCAAATGCAACGTATTTGCAGGCTAACTGAATTCTTTAAAAATATAAATCGCTTCGCTGGCTATTTACGATAATATAATGCAAATCAAGCCAAGTTGACTTAATAATAAGGTACATACATCGCTTATCAACTAAAATAGATAATCACAATCGATTCTAAAATCTAATACGAATATATAGCTAATCTATACTTAAAATATAGGTAATTTTACATTGAGAAAAGAGGCAATTTCAAGCGAATTATTAAATTCAGAATTAATAAACCGACTAGTGCAAAATACAGCATAATTTTTGCCTAAATGCGGCATATAAATGAAATTTTAAAATTGGCAAAATCGAACTGTTACAACTCCCCCTCTCCTTCAAAAGGAGGGAAACTTAGAGGAAGTTAACCGACGATAATAAATTAATTGAGGTAGGTAATTCAAAGCACTTATGTGACGTACGGGTGTACCCTACAGCTAACCTATAGCAAATTAAAGTAACTTCAAAGGTACCGCATAAAGAAAAATTGATAAGCCAAAACATTACTGACCACCAGCCAATTTAAATGTCACCAATTTCCTAATTAAATTAGTACATTAAGTTTTTTTTTGAAAAAAAACTAATAAGAAAATTAAGTAATTAATATATATAATAACATAACTGGAACAATTTCCAGAAGCCAAAAATAAATTGAACCAACCAGAACTAAGTAATAGAATATAAACCTATATTCAACCTAACAGGCATACGTCACCCCAAACACTATGCCACGGTCAGCGATGGGATACTCAGGGCGTGCTCAACCCAGAGTAGATTGTTCCACCAAATTAAAAAAAAAGAATTAAGATACAAATAGATAGACAAATAACCAAGAAAATAGTAAAATAGATAAAGTTAAGTAATAAGAAAATTAAGGACAAAGGTACGTAATAAGATAATGCAGAGCAAAGAGAATCAAGAAAGGTCGGAAAACCGACAAAGCTAAGTAATAAAGTAATTAGAGAAAATGAAAGGCAAGGTAAGTTACTTACAATTACAAGTAACTGAGAAGGATAACGGTGAATGCAGAACAGCTTTCTCAAGGCTGCTCTAGCGAACAACAGCAGTAAGCGACGGAAGGTCAGCGTTACTACAGCACTCTGTGGGCTTTTACCACAACCAGTATCTCGGTGCAGAAGAAATTCTTTACCAATTTGATGTAGGCAACCATCAAGTTTCGCGCCAAGCCAGTTACCCACAACAAATTTATTGCCCCGACTGCAGAGCAAAGAGAATCAAGACAACTCCAGGTAATATCTCAAATAAATGGTAATGTAACCGTTAAGTCACAAAGTTCTAGACCGGAAAGTGATTAATACTCTGAGCAGTAAATCCAGATACATCTGAAGTAACACAAGTTAGTAGAGAAAGTTTACCAGTCCTGGAACATCCCATTTTGGGATCAATCCCATTTTGATCCCATCTCACTGCGCATGACCCAATACTAGAACCGACGACGATGTCACCGAACCTTTCACTTTCACATAACGGATGAATCCCAAGCCAGGGGCGTAACATAATTTTTTCATTCACTTCGTCTATATATATTTTTAAATTGTTTAACCCATATAAAAGTAATGTAACCTATCGATTCCAATGGCGTACCTGTTTTAAAGGTTACGTCATACGTAATTTTTTTATTGCGTCATCTGTCATACTTGTCATTAGCATCCACGTAAGCAACTCTATTTTATAAGTTATTTTTTT
>MU185955.1:0-35395 GCA_016904865.1 Pissodes strobi
CAAACCGACTTCATTGAAGCCAGATTAAATTTATATTGAAAGTGGCTTTTGATTAAATTATTTGGAATGTAAATTGATCTATATGGGGTCATCAGCATAGGAAACCATTTAATCCGAAAAGGTTATTTTTTTAGTAAAATTTCTGGTAAAGGCTAAATTTGCACCTTGTCATGGTTGTTTTTTACTTTTGCACTTTTGCATGAAATATTCATAATATTGTTGCACATTTTTATTCGTGGAGTACGGCGTAAACACTAAATTCGAAGCATTTGTATATTTGGACTAAACTAATAAATTAACACTATATTATTTCGAAAAACTAGACCAACTGCATTAGGGCTTCGTCGACTTTATTTGTCGTTGCTTTGTTCCCTATTCGCAAAATAAAGTGTGACTCTTTTATTTTTCTTTGCACTTTAAGGGGAAATAAGCTAGACGATGCCTTCTGAGCTGAATTCAATATATCTTCTGGAGATAAATCTGTCTTTCTGGCTATATATTTTTTTTTATTTCAACTTTTCCGTATCATATGTTCTTATTTTCCGATATATTTTGCAAATAATTTTTTAGACCCCTAGATTGATAATAATAATAATGCTTTATTGTCAAAAATTTTCAAAATGTGTAGACAAAGCTAGAGCTAGAGTACAAAACATATAAAAACACAAATAGAAACATGCAATGAAAAGAAAAAGAAAACCAAACTATACAAAACCTCATGCAATTGTGCAAATTGTACGTCGTCAAAATTTCCTGAAATATTATATAAAATAATATATATCAAAATATTTAACCATTTAAACATCAAATACCAAACACCACACGTCAAACCAGTGTGTAAGATGCTCAAAATTAAGTATTAATAAAAAAGTCGTTCACTGCGTATAAGGCTCTCTCCAGTAAGTATGACCTCAAAGCTCTGCGAAATGCGGGAAAAGATGTTATTGACTTCATTTCAAATGGCAGATACTTGTGCATTGTCTTTTGCATTGTACAGTACAGAGCTTTTAACTAACTCTGGAGCGTGGGGTTGGCAGATAAAGATCATGCTCCGTATTCCTAAGTGGATAGTTGTGAGATGGCCTTTCTGGAATAGCAGATACGTGCTTGCGGATTAAGCAAACATATTCAAATATGAATAAGGAAGGAAGAGTAATATTTTAAATCTTTTAAAGACATCCTGGGAGTGAGGTCTACTGTTTAGTCTCAATGAGTACCGAACAGCTCTCTTTTGTAGTTTGAAAATATCAAATCAAATCAAATGAAATATGCTTTATTGTCAGAAGACTTTCTCTCATTGACAAAGCTGTTTAAAAATAAAACTTAGCACTAATTCATATATGTAGCACGTAACTGTAATTTTTAAATTCTGATATACAAAAAAAATTAAAATGGTAAAAATTAATATATAAAATAAATATTACAAAATACAATTAGAAGTCAAAGCATTACAGGTAATTCAAACTAACAACCCTTATAGCATAACATCCTATGATGTTATATACGCTCAAATTGAGTCGCACAACACGTACCCCAGAATAGAAGGGCGTATCGGAGGTGCGACTCAAAAATGGCATAATAGACTGTTCTAGCAGTTGACAAATTAAGCTTTCGTGAAACCGTTCTTAGCGCAAAACAGGCAGAACTTAATTTTTTTGATAAGGCATTGACATGCTAGTCCCACTATTGAAATTTTATTAGCAGAAAATAAAAAGCTTCAATTGAGATTGAACCAAAATGTATGTCTTTATTTAACAGTAAAAATGAAAAACATAGAAAAAATACGAAGCGACAAACTGCTTCGTTGCGATGCTTAGACAAGACTAAAGGATCCTAAAATTACATCTTACAATACGGAGCAACTTCTATTGCTATCTATAGGCTATCTATAAATCAGTTTATCTAAGAGAGACAAATAACTTTACCCATAACAGTTAAGGGTCTGGTGCCGTAATGTAAAACAGATGTGCATTAGGGCGCTGCAGGTCTTAGAAATACCCGTTCAAAATATATATTTATGACATTTACAAAATAATGGCAAATCTTAACACTCCCACTGATTTTGAAGGGTCTAAAATATTTAATTGCGATCGTAAATAAGTAAATTGCTTTTTTGCTAAAGGCTTTGTAAAAATATCTGCCAACTGATTTGCGGTAGGTATATACCTTAATTCAACTTGCCTCTTATTTACTATATCTCTTATAAAATGGAATCTTACATCTATATGCTTAGAGCGTTTATGATGCACTGAGTTGCTTGCTAACTTAATAGCTGCCTGGTTGTCCACAAATATGATAACCTCTTTAAAATCTACATTTATCCCCAATAAAAACTGGCGCAACCAAACAGCTTCTTTTACACCATGTGCTAAAGCAATGTATTCTGATTCAGCAGTTGATAGTGATACGACACATTGGCGCTGACTAGACCAAGAAATTGGTGCACCGTTTAAAACAAAAACAAAGCCGCTTCTAGATTTTCTCGTGTCTAAACACCCTGCATAATCAGCGTCAGTAAACCCCTGCAATGAGTCTAAACTCCCACTGTTGCCGAATGTGATACCAAAATCAACTGTGCCTTTCAAGTAACGCAAAATTTTCTTTACAAATTGCCAGTGTTCTTGTGCGTAGCAATCTAAAAATTGGCTTGCATAATTAACTGCATATTCAATATCTACTAAATGAAAAAACTTTTGTATTCCATGCAAAAATTGCATGGAATACAAAAGTTTTTTCATTTAGTACATTTCGTACATGCACACAGCCTTCACTCTTCATTCATTATTCAATATCTGGTCGAAATACTCGCGCAGCGAATAGTAACGAGCCAACAGCTTCTCGATAAGGAATATTTGTATTACTTTGAACATTTTCAGGTTTTTTTACGCAAATAAGAGCCTGGCTCAGCTGGTATACTCGAAAATTTTGCGTCTTGCATTGCAAATTTATCAACTAATTTTCTTATATATCCTGCCTGATTAATGGTTAACAATCGTTGCTTACGATTACGTACAATTTCTAAACTTACAAAATCACATACGCTATCTACAGTTATTTTAAATTTACCTTTTAAAACACTTAAAACGTCATCTATCGCACTCACATTTTCGCATATAATTAGTCCATCGTCGACATAGAGTGCTAAATACACGGTGAACCCTTTTATACGCCCTATGAACATGCACTTATCACTTTCACAAGGCACAAAACTAAGTCTTTAGGAAACCGACGAATTTCTCGTTCCAACACCGTGGAGACTGCTTCATTCCATAGAGACTTTTGTATAGCCTGCAAACAGAATCTGCATTATTTGGGTCGACGTATCCCTCCGGCTGCTCCACGTAGATTTCTTCCTGTAGTTCGCCGTACAGAAATGCCGTCTTTACGTCGAATTTCTTCATTTCATAATCCCTAGTGGCGACCATTGCTAATAGCAGCCTTATCGACTCGTATCTTACGACCGGTGCATATGTTTCTAAATAGTCTATTCCTTCACGCTGAGAGAATCCTTTCGCAACAAGCCTGGCTTTGTATCTCTCGACATTTCCTGTGGGGTCAGTTTTAACAGCAAATACCCATCTGCACCCAATCAAACGTTTACCTTGTGGCAGTTTAGACAAGGTCCACGTTTTATTGTCGTTAAGAGCCTCTATTTCTTCGTCCATAGCCTTTTTCCACTTTTCTGCTTCTTGACTTATTACAGCTTGGCTGTAATTTGTGGGTACAGCGTGTGCGAAGAATGCACCTAGTGCACGCCCCTGATCATTATGGCATACCGGCCATAATGATCAGGGGCGTGCACTAGGTTACGATCACGTAGGACTCTTCCGTGGTTTCTCACTTCCTGCTGAGGAATTTGGGCCTGTTCGGGAGCTGCAGCTTCGCCCGTCATTTCTTGTTGAGAAATTTGAAGCTGGTCAGAAGCTGTAGCTTCAGCTTCATCATACGCGGATTCTTCGGGGATTTTAAAGTCTAAGTCAATTGCAAATTGACTGTTTTTGGGCTTAACTGCGTGTTGTTCGTTAAAATCCACATCGCTGCTGATGTAGATTTTCCTTTTCTCGTAGTCCCAAAGCCTGTAGTTATTGGACTCGCCGTCATACCCCACAAAAAGTACTTTCTTGCTTTTCGGCTCGAACTTTGTACGTTTTTCCTTAGGTATGTTCACGTATGCATCCACTTCAAAAACTTTAAGATGTTTAATTTGTGGTTTACGTCCAAACCACTTTTCATATGGAGTTTCTTTTCCACCAGGTTGCAAGATTATGCGGTTTAATACGTAGCACACTGTGTTAATCGCTTCGGGCCAGAGTTCGCTGTTGACACTTTTAGCAAAAAGTATCGATCTCGCATTTTCAACTAGAGTTCGTATTTCACGTTCTGCGCGACCATTTTGTTCGTGGATATACGGCGATGAAAACTCGTGCACAATACCATTTTCACGCAGGTATTTATCGAAATCGCGAGATGTATATTCTGTACCATTATCTGATTTTAACACTTTTACCTTCGTGTTAAGCTGTGTCAATACAAACGCGTTAAACTCGCGAAACTTTTCAAAAACTTCGGACTTATGCCGCAGAAAATAAACTTTTCTGAAGCTTGTACACTCGTCCTTAAATAATAAAAAGTACTTGGAACCTCGAGGGGAGTCAATATTTACCGGACCGCAAACGTCAGTACGAATCTTTTCCCCTGGCTTATAATTAGTCCCACTTTTTACACTTGCATGATGCTTACGCGACTGTTTGCCCGTCACACACGCTTCGCAAAAAAAGTCTTTTTCAGCTTGCAGCTCAGGCTCACCAACTTCAAGTTGTTTGCACGTATTTTTCACCGCGCGAATATTTACGTGTGTCATTCTCTCGTGCCAAAGCTTTCATTTTTGTGAAGCTCCCTTTGCTTGAGCTACATTACACTGAACAGGAATTTTAACTTCAAAAAGCATACGGTACAAGTTTTTGTGTCGAACCCCGACTGACGATAGTTTACCGTCGCGATCGCGAATTTCGCACTTTTCCTTATAAGCATGGAAAGAAAAGTCACTATTACTAATTGTTCCGATAGAAAACAAGTTCCGTTTTAAACCAGGCACAAAAAGCACATTACGAAGCTCACGTTCTTGTAACCGACCCTGTATATTTTCCTGGATTATGATTGTACCTTTCCCGCTCGCTTCTAATATTTTGTCATCAGCTGCTTTGACCAAATATTCTTCTGTTGGTGCTTCCAGATGGGTAAAGTACTCCTGCTTGTATGTCATGTGCATGCTAGCACCTGAATCAGCGATCCAAACTTCACTATCTTCCTCACATGTACTCGAAAAAGACGCGGTGACATCAGAAACATATGCCGACGCTCCTTCTGACACGTTCTTTTTCTTCGGACACTCGCGAACCCAATGCCCCTTTTCTTTACAGAAAGCACATTTTGTTCTTTTCTTTAATGCTTCTATGCTATGCTTTCTTTGCTCCTTTTTGGGTTTATTTCCGAGTGAAGTTTTTTGCACCTGAAATGCGAGCTCAGTCACATTTTCTTCACTTTCAGATAATCTTTTATCTTCCCTAATGAGTCTTGCTTTTAAATTAACCTTCTTTCGCTCCGCCTCTGGCGTACAGTCCCAGGCTATTCTAAAGACTGAAAATTTCGACGGCAAGCTGCTTGATAGCTTTGATATAACCGCCGTTTCAGAAGGTTTTTCTCCTGCATCTTCCAGCTTCTTGCAAATACTCTCCAGCTTCTCAATTTGGAGAGCGACACACTGCGAGCCTGTCATTTTAAAAGCATAGAACTGCTCGCATGAATTTTGCTTGGCATCAACGGTTGTATCGCCGTACAACGCTTTTATTTTATCCCAAATTTCTTGAGGAGTACTGCAGTTGATTAAATTTGGGTGCAGATTCTTTTCTACCGAGCTAAGAAGAATCACCGCAGCTTGCGATGATTTCTTCATCCATGTTTTCCAATCGTTTAATTTTGTCTCTCTGTCGGGCTCATCTTCTGTTCCCAAAACAAAACCTGTGAGCTCCTTTGCTTGCAATAAAAAGGTAACTCCAAACTTCCACATGGAATAATTTGATCTATCAAGTTTTGTTAGTTCGAACACTTCTCTATCACTCATGATGAACTGCTAAGGTAACACGCAAAACTACCGACTTTTAACTGACAAAAAAGAAACGAACTGTATAAACTAAAAAACGCGCGCGACGCGAATTTTCACTTTAAATAATATCGATATACAAATTGGCGCAGTGGAAGCATGCTGGGCCCATAACCTATTGAAGTTTTATTAGCAGAAAATAAAAAGCTTCAATTGAGATTGAACCAAAATGTATATCTTTATTTAAAAGTAAAAATGAAAAACATAGAAAAAATACGAAGCGACAAACTGCTTCGTTGCGATGCTTAGACAAGACTAAAGGATCCTAAAATTACATCTTACAATACGGAGCAACTTATATTGCTATCTATAGGCTATCTATAAATCAGTTTATCTAAGAGAGACAAATAACTGTACCCATAACAGTTAAGGGTCTGGTGCCGTAATGTAAAACAGATGTGCATTAGGGCGCTGCAGGTCTTAGAAATACCCATTCAAAATATATATTTATGACATTTACAAAATAATGGCAAATCTTAACACCCACTTTAAATGGTTGTTCCCAACAAGCCCCGAGAATTTCACAGATTCAACGACGTCAATATTGGTGTTATTAAGTACAAAAGATTGCAACGTACTTTTTTTATAGGACAAAACTTTAGTTTTAGAAACGTTGAGGCACAGGAGATTAGAATCGCACCGTGATTTAATGGTGATTAAGTCACTAGATATACGGTTCTGTGAAGCGAATGTAATATCCGAGTTGCTCCAAGTGAAACTAGTATCGTCCGCAAAGAGACAGACTTTACCGCTAATGTCCAGACAAGCAATGTCGTTGATAAACAGCAGAAACAAAATAACGTTTAGTACTGAACCCTGACGTATTCCACAATGTATTGGCTTGCAAGAAGACATCGACGTATCAACCCTCACAAGCTGACTTCTGTTGTTAAGATATACGACTTAACAACATTCGAGAGTCACTCCTCTGAATCCGTAGTACTGCAATTTGTTAATTAAGATATTATTATTTACACAATCGAAAGCTTTAGAGAAATCAGAGTAAATTGTTGCTGTAGAGTGATGGTTGTTCAGGTTGGAGTATACATAATTAAATAAGAAAAGCATAGCATCATTTGTGCATTTGTTACTTAAAAATCCAAATTGATGATTAGTAAGTATTTTATATTTAGAGAGAAAAGACAGAAGTCTTTTTTTTAAACCAATCTTTCAATGATCTTTGATATGTGGGAAAGAGTGCAATTGGGCGATAGTTCGAAGCTTGGTCTTTATCTCCTCCTTTATGCAAAAAAACTCTTAAGACAGTTTGGAAAAACCCCATTTTGGAATGACTTGTTAATTAAGTTATATTAATTAATATTAATACTGGAGTACGGCGGAAACCGGACATTAACGCGTAAACCCTAAATTCGGATTGAATTAAAAATATTTTAAAAGTTTTCCGATTCACATCGCTTAACTTTTAATGATATACAAATTATTATTACAATATATAAAAACAAGAGTAAAAGCAAATTTTAAAACAATGTCTGCCTTTATCAAAAAATGACTCAAAAACAGTATGAGGCATTTCTAACTTTCTTTTGCAGCTGGGTCTAAGCATTTTATAATAAATATGTAGATGTGACTTTAACTTTTCTCGTTTAAGGATACGTTGTAAATTTGTTTTGGCGTGTTTTCCTTATTAAGGCACAAAAATATGGAAACAGAAAGCTGATTTTTACGAGTTTTTCCGATATTACGTTGCGAATTTTAACAGGGATTTAATTAGAAATTGCCACACCCTTCGGATTTCGTGTGCGCGAGAATAAAGCGCGATTGTCTCTTTTGGGACTAAGCTCGCAATATGAATAGGTATGGTAGACTATCGATGGCTTCGCTGACAAATATGAATGTAGCAATAAGTTGAAATATTTATCCCTGAGAAAATGAAATAATTGGCCCATTTGTTATCATAAAAATAAGTTCTAAAAATCGTGGTCAAAGCGGTATGAATAGTTAAGTCGTGATGCTTTGACAGTGTTCTTGTAAGTTGGTATAGTTTTTGGCCCAGTGTTCTATTTATTTTAGATATCTGGTGCTCACCTGTTAATTTTGAAGCATTTCGTTGGATTTTTCTTAAATGTCAAGAAATCATTGCTGAGAAAGTGTTCAATTAATATTTGCTATGTGCGTTTGCTGAACGCACTTAACGATCGTGTACGCCAGTTAGCAAATGCTTGAAATTGAACGATCACGATATATTATGTAATATCATTGTTGAAACATGGGAGCTGTATAATTAGTTGTAAAAATACATAAGAAACGGTGAGCGCATAAGACCATCCCGACAGAAGTGAAAACTTCAACAATGCGAGATTAATATTATGAAATACAAGAATTTTTTGGTGTTCTATATTTTGAAATACTTGTCACCACTTCGATGTTGAAAGTACAATTTTACCTCGAAATCTCCCACAAAATCGGCATAAACCTCTGCTTATCCCTTAAAAAAATGTCCCAATTTCCTAATTATGGCCCATTTTCTCTGCTTCAAGTACGAAAAATCTACTTACTTTTAACAAAAACTATAAGCATCGATATGTTAAAAGTAAAATCTGCCATAAAATCCACCAGAGACTGCCTCCTCCAATCACCAAAAAATTTCCACATTTTCCGGTCCTGGTCTTTTTTGCCGAATGCAAATCATTCAACGAGATTTAAGGCAAATAAATGTATAAATCTACATGTCAAAACATTGGAAAACGTTTTTCTTAAATTTCCTATAATGCCGTCAAAAGTAAAGTTCTCTACTAGGCTCTCTAACTCTAACTCAAACTAACCCAGCGAAATATTGGAAATTATTTTGAAATTTTCGGCATGTTTTAATTTAATCTCGATTTACTCGTATTTCCCGATTCCCTATTGAAAAACGGTTGTAGAAGTTTTTACAGCAGAGATCATGTCGTGTACTAATCCCAGATTGTAGCATGAAAATAGCTCTGCGTTGGTTAGCAAATACGCTTAAAGTATAGATTTTAAACTGAAAATGAAAAAAATCGCCAATTCGTCATTTTCAATCGGATCAATGCGATTTTTTGATATGTTTTGCTCATATCCCCCTTTCATTAATGTACGGAAGTCTGGTTGCTCCAGATTATTCGGTTTTTCAGTAATAAAATAATAAGTGGTGTCGTGTTAAAACACGAAATACCGAAAAGTGTAATTTTTGTCGTAGATTCTGGTTAGATAATTGGCTTTTTTAAAAAGAATTACTTTTCGAGAAAAGCAATTTTCATTATTTTTTTACCTATAATCGGTGAGAAATTCTCTATCTAAAATTGTCAGTTTTTTCGATCCTCGCGGGGTAGTTCTGCTGGCCCTATATATTTTAGGACTGATATTTTTTCTTAAATACAATCAAATTGGTGTCAAAATTATGTGGATTTAGTAAAAATGCGTCAAATAAAATTTTGTTTTTCCATCTAACATTTTAGAGATTTTCACTTTCTTGCACTTTGACGGGGTAGCTCTGCTTGTTTATTATTTTATTATATCATGCCTATTTTCATTCGAAAATAGTATTAAAAGAAATTACCAGTATTTAAACTATAAAGAATAGAATTCATTGTGACAGTTCTGTTTTGTTTTCTACAACAAGATCCGGAATAAAATCAGTAATGGAGCAACTGATCAACGATCCAATACCTTCCAAAAATACTTAGCTCCAAGTTATATTGACCCTGCTGAAAGGGAGCTTTTGCTTAATATTATACATATAAATCATCACAAACGTATATATAATTGAAAATAAAAAGACTGATTGTTTCAGTTAAAGTGGAAAAAAAATATGGCAAAAAAAATTGTGTGTGCTTAAGACCACACGATAGAAGTGAAAACTTCAACAAGCGGGGTCATCGTTTGTCAGAATTTCGATCCGAGCGGAGCTTTCGTTGTAGAGATACGGGCGAAGAACGTTTTTCTTCCAAAATCCCCCCTTAAATTAGAGCCCCACCCGTATGGTTTAAGGTGGCCCCCATGGGGCGCACCTACCATAAAAATTTCGACCCCATACCTCTTCTCGTTCTCCCGAAATATATTATTTAAGTTTTTCGTTCAGGATCTCCTTTTTACCCCGGGGGGTTCCGTTTTCGTTCAGGATCTCCTTTTTACCCCGGCTACATCTCCTGAAAATTTCAGCCCTCTACCTATTCTTCCCGTTCTCCTGAAATTGGTTCCTTTAGTTTTTCTTTCTCCCCCCTCCCCTGGCCAAACGGAGGATGGTAAGGGGTTCCGTTTTCGTCCAGGATCTTCTTTTTTTACCCCGGCTCCATCCCCTGAAAATTTCTGCTCTCTACCTATACGGGAACATGCCAGTTGAAGGAGCGTGACGCGTGACGTTACATATCCGAGCGTGATGGCTTGGTCTCATTCAACCCCCACAAAAAAAATGCAAAACGCGCCTAAAGAAGTTTTCACTTCAATAATTTGCGAATAGTAATAATGATAATAAAATAAAAAATTATTGGCAATAGCATGAGCTAACAAAATTACAATAATTTACAATTTTACAATACAATAACAATAATTTAATTGTTGCATTTAATGTGCGCACGGAATTCCTAACATTTTTGTCTAAATATTTTAATATTTCTTGCCTTCTTCACATGGTTTGGTAGGCTGTTAATTGAACAAGTTCATGGTCATGGTGGAGCACGTCATTCGGACTATAACGATTTGGAGCTCTAAAGAGCGTTTGATAAGTATGTACCGGGTGGCCAAGCAGCGGCGGCGGATGGGACCAAAGACATATAAAAAGGGACCCCTTGTACTGGCGTGGGAAGTTAAGTAAAGCCATCAAAAAAATTTAAAATGTTTTTTTTTTTTAATTTTTTATTAAACATTAAACGTAACTACATTTTTTACGACGACAACCCTTAAGTAAAAAAATCTCTAATTATTAAATTATATAAAACATATAAGCAAAAAAAGGAACTATTTGTTCTAAACATAAAGAACACAAAAAAAAACTCTTATTTTTAAAACAACCTTCAAATGAATAAAAAAGGAAACCTTACATAATTAAATAGAGGAACTATTATTTTGTAATATATTTTGTAATATAACAAATAAAATAAACAGCAAATAAAAAGTTTTAGTTTTTAAATAAATAAATATCACAAAAGTATAACATTTAACATCAAAATTAATTAAAAAATCAAGTTAGAAATTGCTATTAAAATAACATTTCTTTGAAAGTACAGTGCTGGATCTTCCCAAATCATCAATGACCTCCTCATTCTCTATTTTATTTAGAATACCGTTTTCGCAACTCATTAGCATAGAAGCATCTGACAGGTTTTGACTGAGAGTACTTCTTAGCCTGCTCTTTAAGTACTTCAGCTTCTTTTTTCTTTTACAGACTACTTGGGAGATTAGAAGAGTCAATAAATATTTATATGCCAATGCCAGCATTGGGAAAGTCTCTTTATATATATGGTACTTGGGAATAGCAGCGCAATGAGCAATTTCTGCAACTTTTGCATTGCATATGGTTTTCTTTAATGCGTCATCAGAAGATTTTTCGGGGAATTCTTCCTTTCAAGTGTTTGAAATTTCTGGGATCTAAAATATTAAAGCCCTTGCAAATATTAATATATTTGGTGAACCTTTCGTCCATAGATTGAATTATTATATCGAGGATTATGTTAAAGATTTCTGTTGTAAATCTGTCTTTAGTATTACTTAATTTTTCATTCTTGCATTCTTCTCTGCACACCTTTATATTTTCATCGGAACTATAAACGCATACCAAATTTGAAGCCAATGGGATATGTAGAAGTCAGCTAAAATTGACTTGCAAGATTTTACCCAAAATCGGCCATCTTGAATCCACCATTTTGAATTTTCCCTAGTCAAGATTTAAAGGATGAAATCAAACCAAGCAATGCAACGTTCAAATTTCCAGTGACAAGAAACCATATGATGTTATGAGTATATAGGATACACTGATCTATAAACGTATGTTTATGATTTACGGAGTTGTCAAGTTAAGTTAGTACTTTTATTTAACCCCTGGCTTGCCTAAGTGCGAGGCCCGCTAGGGGCCACCCCTTCTGGAAAGTAGCTCGAGTGCAACCTATTCCAAAAAAGGCAAGAAAACCACGCCCTAAAACTATCGTCGAATTGCCTTGCTTCCAATAATCTTCGAAGTCATGGAACGTGTAGCAATCAGCAACTACTCAAGTACCTTGAGACCAACATATTAATTAGCGATAACTAATACGGCTTTCGCAAAGAGAGATCGACAGGAGATATATTGGCCTATGCCACGTATAGGTATATGGAGTAGAGAATTGAGAACTACGGAGAGTCTCGAGCCATTGCGTTCGATATTTCGAAGGCATGACGAATTAGTTAACAAACTGCCGTCCTTCGGACTACCAGCCCCTGTCTGCAGCTGGCTTGCCTGTTTTCTTAAGAACCGATCTCTGAACGTTGCAGTTGATGGACCATTAACGTGGGCGTGTCTCAGGGCGCAATACTTTCACCAACTCTGTTACTCATCTATATTAATTGTCTCCTAATTTGGATCGGAAAAACCTTTACCAGCGACTGAGGCATATCATCGCACACAGGAGGTGATTGTAGCAATTAATCAAGATCTGCTGAAAGTTCGAACTTGGGACGACAGGAATTTGGTCCAGTTCAATGCAGCAAAAACCCAAGCGGCCTCATTTACCAAGAAAGCCAATACGGCGGGCCCTGACTGACATCGTTATGGCAGGATCGAACAATCCTTCATGCTCGCCAATCGGACTACTGGGTGTCTCGGTCAACAGCAATATGTCGTAGCATGACCACGTCGCTAACATCGCGAAATCAGCCTTGCAGAGGCTTGGTACGCTAAGCTGCTCTTGCTCTACGCAATAAGACAATAAGCGCAAATAAGACTGCTTAGAATATTGCTCACACATCTGGGGTGCCGCACCGAAGCACACCCTAAAGCTGCTGGGATTCCATTCAGAAGAGAGCTGTGCCTCTCGTCGGCGATCCAGAGTTGAGCCGGGATCTGGATAGCCTGGAACACCGCAGACATGTGGCCAAGATATCCCTGTTTTACAGATATTTTCACGGCAGATGTTCCCAGAATTTGAACCTGCCCCCTGCAACGCCTGTCAGACAGTCACGACAGCCGTTCGTTGTACAACTGGAAACACCTAGAACATCGCTTTACAAGGAGTCCTTTGTCTGGCGCATTGCATCCCTGGTGGAACTTACTCCCAGCACATCTGATTCCCCCATCTGGTTTACTTTCCTTTAAGAGATAAACCAAAAATGTTTAACAAAAAAGAATCGAATTTATCTCGGCCCTAAAATGGCCATGCTTTCTACTATCTTTAATTTAAGAAAATTTTGCAAAAAATGGGCCTTGAAATTTAAGATGGCTATTACGCCCCCTGGCGGTCATTTTGGAAACTTAAGAATGCTTTACAATATTTTCTCTTAGTTGCTTTACTCATAATTTTTTTACCGTAAGTCTTTACTACAATTACTTTTCGAGATATAGTCGATTGCCATTCTTAGTTGGCCACCCGGTATACCCGATATACATTGTGTGCTTTTTAACAAATATTCTGGATATAATTTGTGTTTAATCTTGTATATGAACGTCATTGTGTTTAATAATATGACCTGTCCACCACTACACGTGTTATTATTCTTAACATAGTTTGTAAACTAGTAAAGTAATCTGTTACATATTATGTAGCGCAGAGCTTTATTTTGTTACTGTTGAACGGTTTCCTTTTCATTGTTTAGCCATTATAATATTGAACTGGAATAGTTGAAATGTGGTAAAGCTTTATGTATTGTTCGTCTTGTCCATTCACTGAGAATGAAGGTAATTCAATACAGCATCTTCAGATTTACAGTATAGATCGGTATAGAATCACCTAAAAAAAACGAGAAAATAAAGATTCTTATGCAAGTACTACTTGATATTTTTCTCCGATCATATTTTCGGCATATGCTTGCGAATTGAGAAAAAAAAAATAAAAAAATATGGTGCTATTAAAGAACAGATTGGTTTCAAAATAAATCAAGAGCGCTAAAATGTGGCAAAAAAATAAAATAAAAATCAATATTACAATAATATTTTTATCCAATAAATGTTTGAGAAGATATACGAGCGTTATTCCAGTTCTTTGTCGATCTTTCCTTAAACCGGTTTTTGTTCATCTAAGCTTTATTTCACTTGCCATCATGTAATAATTAAGGTAAACGCCATTAAACCCAATCGAGGGCTGAACCGTGCCTCCTTTGTAATCGTGTCGGAGATTTTCGAACAACAGGTACAAAGATATTAATCAGCAGTAACCACGGCAACAATCCTTAAGGAATTATATTTCAGACATGAGCGGAGACCGTGGGCGGTATCGATATTCTTGTTATCCAGCCTGCAAGCTCTGGCGTTGGAAAACTCCGCTGGCTGGCTCCCGGAGCCATCCCCCGCGCCTCGTGTACCTGATAATCGGGAAACGGCGGGCGTTGGAGCGTCGAGGAGGATACGTGCAGCCACGTAAACGCCGCAGGACGATGCTGTATTGTGGTCGATTTTGCCAGTTTCCAGTAGCAAGTTTTTCCGAGTCGGACGATAAATTATCTGATTTTATTTCATAAAATAGTAAAAGTTTCGCAACAAACAACGACGAACCTGTTATTTAAGTATTATACTATCATTATGATACATTTTACAAAATCAATCTTGACAAATTGACATTTGTATTTGCCTGTTTTCTTTAAAATAGTAAAGGTCATTCCACACTACTCTTGATAATATTATTGGGCATAAGGATATTAATCAATCAGAAATCGCAGTAACAGGTATATCGTTTTGTTAAAATACAAAGATCACCTAAAAAGACACCCATTCAAAATAAGACTTGTTTCGAGACATCGTCTCACGGATTTGCTTTGTCTCTTGGAAAAATTACAAATACATATAAAAAAAAACATAGACAAAGCAGGTCATTCATAAATTACCAAATGTTCACATATCAAAATGAATGAAAATGATGAAGATGGCGGCCAAAGCGGATCAAATATTTATTCATGTACGGCCACGACGCACCTGCGTCATGTTTCTCCCGGTGGCGCACCATAGGCATAACATTTTAGGAGAGACCTGTTTAAAGTCCAGCAACATCGATATAAGCCTGCTGTCAAGAAGAAAATAATAAGCCATTACAAAAATGAAAATGACTAAAAGAATAATTTATCAATATTGAAATATGCACATAACTGAAAAAGTAAACTTTAAGTTAGAGTTCGGGAAAAAAGCCAATTTACTTTTAATTGATAAGTGCTTATAGGGTGTCGCTAGCCGCCGTGCCGGTCTACTTGGGAATAATACTAATTATATAAAGAAACAAAGGAAAAACAAATCTCATTCATTACGAAATAAAATTAGTTTGGTGTTAATACTTCTTATTTTGTTTTGCCGCAATGCCTGGGTTCTTTGGGTTAACTCAGGATGAATCTTGAATTATTGTCTGAAGACGAGTTTTATCAATTCATGGCAGGGGCCTCGATGCAAGATTCTTCAAAAAATGTATTGGCAAAATAGTCATATATGTCACTTGGCAACTTTTTATGGTATTTATTATTAGTATATGGCACACCTGTTTTATATATTTTGTTAAAAATATTTGTTGTTTTATGAAAAAAATCTAGTTTTTTTCTGGTTCAGCTAACAATGGCGCTATCAAAAATAACGATTTTTCTAAAAAATAACAAGAAGCTAGATTCCATATTATGTTTTCTAATGGAAAAAATGCAGAAAAATAATTTTTTTTTGTGTTTTTTAACCAGAAACATATATTTGTATCTAGCGTACAGGATCCCTCGTTACGTTTTGTCTTCAAATATTTGAACACTTCCTGCCTGGCCCTCCGCTCGCTTCGGGTGCGTAACCAACAAAAACTAACCCCAACTAATCGAAATTATGGGTGAAAACGTCCTCCTGAATAATTTTCATAATAAAGGGAATTGTTCGGAAAATGTTGACAAACGGACGGGGGAATATCAGGGGGTTTGTCACTTTTATTTCGAAATTTTCAAATTTTGCTTATTTTTTTAAACATTATATGCTTTGACGTTCGCACGCACCAAGGTGTACTATGTGTCACATGCGGCTCGGGGTGATCCAGTAGGGCGCCTCGTAGACTCGGTCCGGCCGAGTGACGCTTAGCTCCCCTATGTGGAGCCCCGCCTCCCCAGAATATTTGTTAGTTGAAAGAAATTTAGAAATAGATTCCCTGTGATAACCAAAGGCCGCTTCCGGGTCTAATATAAATTCCTCAGGGTCTCCAATATACTCGCTAGAAGTCAGCGGGGGACTCTGGGTTAAAGCTACATTTTCCTCTGATCTATCTCGATTCAGTTCAAGAACCAAGAAGCTCATTAACACTCGGGGGCTTTTGGTGCGCAGTTGCCGTCGACTGAGGGGTTCGGAAAGTCATTTTGACTTCTTAAGATATAACAATAATTATGTCTCTACAATGTCTACGTCACGGGATGCCAAGTCGTTATCGAGTCGACTAGTCGCTATTTAAAATAGTTCTCAGACAACGTCCAGCCCGTAAACTGTCACTGTCAGTCCGGGGGGGACGAAGGTGGGCCCAGCAATGCCTTTCCCGCTATCCAAGGGAAATTGTAGATTGTAGCCACCACAGAACGTCTGTCAGCAACAGGCTGAATTAAATACAACACAAGGTTAGTGGGTAATAAATTTGTCTTGTGCAAGACATTTAGAGCACCCTATAGGTGTATAGGAGTTCCGACTGATTCTAAAAACCCTGTATATGGGGACTACAAAATGAACTCAAAAGTTCAATTAAATTAAAACAAAACTTCGGCTTACTTTCTTCCTTAAGAGGCCGAAACGTTATTAATCAAATGTTTTCAAGAACAACGGTAAGTGGGGAAATATTTCCAGGGAGTTACTTGCAGGGGATGCTTTTAAATTTATTTTATTTTTGATTAACTTTTGAGTTATTCGTTTTTTTGTATGTCAATGTACAAAATTTCAATTTTGACTTGAATCCTTATAAAGTGCCAGAAGGGCTTAGCAGGGGGGAGCATTGTCAAAAGGTAGTAAAAAAAATACTTGTTTCTTGGGGCGTTTTGGGGGGGATGTTCGCTACGTTTTATATGCCAATCTCTGGCAATTTGTCAGATGCTGCTCGGCAGTTTTCTGACAGAGGTTTTGTGTAAGTCAGGGGGGACTTTTTGGGGTTTAATGTGTGATTTCTGTATTTAGACCAAACTACTCCTCGGACACGGCTCTCAGTGCATAGACCGTGCTGGTTTTGTATGTTATACGAACTAGTGACAAATAGCTATTGATTCTTCTTTTGAAATAGTTCCAGTCGCAACAATGTAACTTCGCTACTTCCCGTACGCACTTGGCTAACTTACCACTCTTTGAGCACGCCCGAATTCTTAAGGTTAATCCTTATTTTCTTTTTCCGGCTCCTATAGCTTTTCGCTATTCATCGGTAGGCTGAGTAGCTAAAGTATGGGGGAGTTAGGGGGCTCTCTATTTCTCGAAACCGAACTAGCCGTCAATGCGCTTTTTTCTCGCCCAATGTTTCATCACGACTAATATGAAGGACCAGAGAGGCACATGCGTGAATGGGGGCAACCCAAACAAGTAGGCTTACTCAAGGTGCTTGCAGCTAACCTTTTTCAGGGGGTGCTGCTCTAGGGTGCGTACTACAGTTGAAGGTTTGGGAGAATTGTTGACACTCGGCCGCTTGACAAGGTCTCTTCAAGTGCTTAACTCTGTCTTGAATTTTTTTTCTCCTAAAATTCTTCTAAGTCCTGAAGTTTTAAAAACTCAGAAAAACTCGATAAATTCCGTACAAGGCAGCCTTTTCCTTTGCTTCGGGGCTCCTTCGGCTCGTCCGTAAGTTTAGTAGAGTCCTTTGTTTTTCGAGATTGTTGAAAATTTGGCTAAGTCAAATCAAATCAAAACCAAATATTTTAATTGCTATAACAACAATTGCTAATGTATAAGGAGGTTTTTTTATAAGAAAATATTTATAATTTATTTTTTTTTTGTTTTACAAAAAAAAAAAGAGAAAATTACTGGGTAATATCAAATCAAATTTTCTAACTTTATGAAGAAACAACCTCAGACTTTCATATTTTGCCACCAGCTACCTACATTTTTCTTCAAAATTGTACTCAAGTATGCCTTCGGGAAAATAACACTTTCCGAACTAAAATGCGTGTGGTAAAGACATATATGCACGCTTGTAGAAAGTACTATTTTACAAATTAGCTCTATATGGTGTAACAAACTAGTAACCGACAATTTGGACAAATATGGTTTCTCCGTGAATCGACCTTTAGTTTGGCACTCAAGTTCCAGCAAAAATCATATTTTAATAAATATTTCCCATTTTTATATGAGTAGAACCACAGATCTATATAGCTACGCAACAGATATCTCTTCTAATGCTTTTTACGCGGGGCCAAAAATGTTCACCGGCTTTCGCGAGCGGGTGAACCAGTCGTCTAGGAACGGGTCAGTGTTGCCAAGTTATCACGTCGAACAATATTCCGGCTGACTTTTTGACCCGCTCAAATCATCGAGTTTTATTATTAATATTTACGTATCAAATTAACACAATCATATTTTTTTTATAAAAATACGATTTTTACATTTTTTATTAAGTATGATAGTTTATTAGTAGTAAAACAAATGAAATGGCAATTTAAATGAACAAATTTATAATATTGATAGTAGAGTTTAAAGTAAAATTAAATGGTACTTTGACATGATGATAAACATTTCAAAAATTCCTTTGATCTTCGAACCAAAAACCTGCGTGATAATATTATTACTTAATACAAATAAGAGATATTACAGTATAAGTTAACAAAAGTTGTAATGACCTTTTACACCGATATTTAAGGTGAGTTTTAGCCCATATTGAAGCAAACACCATTCACTGAATCTGATAATGAACTTTAATTTGACATAAATAACATACGATTGCCAAGAAAATGAGTAATACCATAATGTGATATGAAAGGTAAACTACAGTTCGCGGCTTGGCAACGCGGCGGGACAAAACACGTCTAAATAGGAAAATATTTAAGTTTATTGCATTATTGGCGAGCGACACTTTTAATACCGGAGTAGGCATTTGTTGCGTAGCTATATAGATCTGTGGTAGAACTTGTTATTCCAATGAAACAACGTGTCGTACCAGCTTAGGAATGTCCCCGTGTATTAATAACCTTTTAGAAACTTACAGAATACAGAAAAATATATCCTTTTTGGACACTTAAAAGGAAACAATTAAAATATTGTTTAATATTTTTAATATTTGTTATGAAAGATAAAACCAATAAAGAAAAAAGATAATATATTTGGTGACTTCTTTTTCGTATTCAGAAGTAACATTGTACCATCTTTGTTACACAAAATAACCTTGTAAGTGACAATTGACATGGTATACAAAAATTATTTACAATATTAGTAATTCTGGCTGCTCATGATGTTTAGACGTGGTGAAGCGGTCTATTAAAAAGATCCAAGAAAAAGTTCATCCTATTCACCATTCAATAGGTCCAAAAAAGTATCTTTCTTCGAAACAGAAACGATTTTCCGTTTTTGACAACTACGTCCCTGAAACTGGAAGTAGGGGCCACCTACACAAAATATTGAGAAAATTACTTTTAGCGTCTCCACCTCGAAAAAACCTCCGAGCCTATCAGCCATAGATTTCGCCCGAGTTCTGATTTAAACTCGCCGTGATTCCTTACCTACACCCACTACTGAATTTCACCTTTCAATCTGGTTATAGCTCGACCGACCACCTAAACACCTCAGACCGTCTTTCCGTTCTTAATCCGAAAACGGGAAACATTTTTTGTCGAAGGTAGAAAAGGCACAATTTATTTGAACACGTCATCGTTTTTCTCGTTCTCTAAACCTCTCGACAAGAACTTTTGGGACGAATCTGACCTATTCTTAATTCGGCCTAGTTCCAGGTTCCAGCTAACGTTCTGCCCATCAGACTCGAAGTCGAACATAGACAATTATTGGAATTAGACAGTGTTGTCGAATTTCTTTTTTTGGCAAGTTTTTAACAAATAGTAGTGTTATTCTATCATTTATCATTTCTCTGACTGTTATTATTTTTTTTGAATTATATTTTGTAGTAATTAACTTGTCCCGTTCATGGAGGACTCTAATAAGACATAAGTTTGTTTTTGCGTTAATTAATTATTTAAAATGGTTCCATTTCTCCGCCTCGGAGAAGTAACAAGTCTCTGCATGCATAGAATCCGAGGAAATCCATGCATATTGTTCTCGATCTATCCATCCGACGATTTCATTCACCAATAAATTAAATTGAGGCACATATTTTATGCAGGGAGTGAGTTATTTCATTGACGCTGTTATTTATTACTCATAGGTAAAGGCATAAATAACGTTTGAAACGTATGGTTCACACGAGGGTTCACATTAATCATTGTTTATTATTTTTATTTGTTTAGTGGAAGTGGAAGTAGTAGTTACAAGTAGTAGTTACATTAGTTAACAAAAACAATAAGGAGCCATCACTGCTCAATAACACTATCTTTAACTGATGATCTCTATTGTTTCTGCAGATAGAAAAACTAATTTAATTGAATTTTCACAAAATCATATTTTGGCGCTTACAACGTTGTTACAGCATAACGCTTAAATGGTAGTAAATAAAAATTTATTTTCACATGGAACACTTTGTACATTTTTCGCCATTTGATTCAATACAAAAGGAGCTCCATGCTCATGTTTCGAATCTGAGTGCTTCGTTGCCAAGTAATTGTTTTTTTCCTAATATTTTAGGAATTTTACGTGTCGTTTGAAAAATCATAGTAATCTATGAATTCAACTTAGGTAAACACAATTTATCGCATACGTACTTTAAGGTATTTGGTACATATTCATACTACTATTTTTTCAATTTGTTACACAGGATGTCTGTGCTGACTTGACCAATTTGGGCTTCTATTTCAATTACTTTTATTAGGTATATGTATATGGAAACAGGTATGAAGAAATAGATTCAAACTAGAAAGAACGGGCAAGAAGAAAAATTCGTGGCCACCCTGAATGAGAGCCGACTTTGCATTCGTCGCCGAGCTTCAAATGTGTTCCTTAATTGGTATAGTTAAAACCGATATTATAACCTTGAAACATACTATAATCTAAATATTGTTTTACACAAGAATATCGCCCGGATGTTTTCTTAAGTATTAAAAAATGCAAATTATTTAATTGTTCTTATAAAAATATACCTGCTTGATGTCATGTTAGAATAATAATTGTTTTAATAATAATAATATTAATAAGTTTTAATCTAAAATGAATATAATCCGTCACTGGTGCTTTAAGTAGGGTAAACCGGGGCGCATATACCTACGTCAACTGCAGACGCATTAGGTTCTGCCATAGGACGACTGTAATATAAATGTTAGATATAATACCCCCGGTTCGCTCGCTTCGGGGGCACAACCAACAAAAATTAACCCAACGCATGAAAAGCAACTACATTATTTATATTACAGTCGCCCTTTGGCGAGATCTTTCGGGTCTGCAGTTTAGGTATAAGCAACCGGCGCTATAGTTTTCGGTTTCTTTTTATTAAATTTATTATATGGTCGTTATTCGCAGCATGCGAAATAAACGTAAATTGGTTATGATTTGATTTTCATGATAATTTTCGTTTACCATATTACTAGAAAAAATATTTAATAAATTTAGAATAATGAACATACAAGTCAACTAACCCCACTTACGGAGTTATTTGATATACATAATGAAGTAGACTTGATCATTCCTTTTAGGTTTTTAATGAAAAAAAAAATAATATAGTTGGAAAATATTGTTATATGTTTATTTTCTTAAAATACCAAAGGAGTAAATAAAAACATAATTAAACTAATAAAAGGGGGCCTACAAATCGCCATCCGAGCACTTACAAAAAAGGAAGATTGGAACTGCTGATACATTTGTCATCATGGGTCCCCATATGGCAACTTGTGCATTGCACCCAGTTCTCACCACTTGTGCTGTTACTGTAAGGTTCGTCGCATAGCAGACACTTAGTTTCATCCTCCGATTCTGAAGATGATACGTCTGTAGTAGGGCGAGATGTAGAGACGACTGGATTAACCTCGTTGAAGAAACCTTCGACTATCCTTAACTTAACCATAATAGTCCCAAAAACCCAAAAAATGCAATGCTCAGCGGAATAATAATTCACTTTTCCAAGGAAGTCAAATACCTAGGTGTCACTTTTGACCAAGGTATAACTTGGGGACGTATCTTAGCAAGGTCACTCAGAAAGCAAGAATTGCACTGGACATATGCAGGCGACTTTGCGGGAGAAACTGGGGGCTGAGCCCCGAATTGAATATCTGGTTGTACAAAATAAAATGGTGGTAAGGCCCATGCTAACCTATGGCTCTATAGCCTGGGGCCACGCAGACAGATGCAATCAAGCAACTAGAAGGCATACAAAGGATGGCATGTCTGTGCCTCTCGGGGGCGATGAGAACAACCCCAACTGCAGCATTGGAAGTCCTGTTAAATCTACCTCCATTACATATCCTCATACAGGGGAACGTAAGAATGGTATAATACAGGCTCAAGCAAGGCATCATTGAATGGGAAAGGCTCACAAGCTGGAAACTAGAGGACAGCGAGGAGATCAAATATCTCTTCGAAATGCCATCAGACGAAACAACCCCTCCTATGGGTTTGATAGATCCTTCTCAGTAGCAATTGTAGGCAGAGCAGAATGGGAGCGAGGCTTCCTATAAAAGCGGACCAAGCATGGTCTAAGACCAGTAAAGGGGTGTGAGCCGGGGTTCACGGACCAAAGACAAATAGCTCCATAAACATGGGCAATCAAGCCACAGTGTTCCAAGCAGAGGTCGCGGCTATTCAACACTGCGCCATGGAGATAGAGAAATTGAATATTAGAAAATGGAGGGTAGTCATATACTCCGACAGCCTTAAAAGCAGTTAGTGCACACAAGGTCAGATCTAGACTAGTTAAAGACTGAATAAGTGCCCTTGAAGAGGTCGGTCGTAACAATAAGCTCACCATTGCGTGGGTTCCGGGACATGAAGGCCATCGAGGTAACGAAGAAGCCGACAAACTTGCAAAACGGGGCGCAAGTAAGGTTACGTTGGGATCTGAGCCCTACTGCGGGATAGCAGGAAGCATCTTCAAAACAGCAGTTAAAAGCTGGATAGATCAACAATCTGTAAAGTGGTGGTTATAAACACTGGGGCAACTACCTGCCAAACAGTTCATAAAACACGGCTCCCCAAAATTCACGGCAGATCTGCTTAAGAGGAGTCGCAAAACGATAAGAATATTGGTGGGTCAGCTGACGGGGCATTGTAGAATGAACAGACACGGCCTGGCAGATAATAGCCGTTGCAAGTTCTATCAGGAGGAGGAGGAAACTCCAAAACACGTGTGGTGCGAGTGTGAGGCTCTCTGCAGGCTCCGGTATGCAAGGCTAGGAGAAACCAAACCAGGACCTGCAAGATACATGGGGAGCCGGTACTCCATTTGTGGAGTCTGATTAGGAAGACCAGACTGGATGAGGTCCTCTAAGCATGGTTCGGAGTGCTACAATAAACCTGCATAGGTTGCAGTGGCAGAGGCGCGCAGGTACCAGCGCCAACTCCCTTCAATTATGTTCTATTCTATCCTTAACTTTGGCGCTTTTAATATTTTTCTACCCAACCTTATTTTTCTTCTCAATCTTATTTTTTCTTTTGAATGATAATGTCCTTTCTTCAAATTTGCATTTTCGTCCTGTAGTCCTTCTTTTATCGGAATGTCTGTTAAAATAGCGTCTCTGTTTTCTTGCCTTTCTCTCATTTTGTCTTGGGCCGGCTTTGGGAAAAGGTCTGACTTCCTCAGAACTCCTTAATAGGGAGTCTTTTTGATTTTCGATTTGACTTTCATCGACAACCTCGTTTCCTCTATCAACTTGAATGTCTGTGTCAACTTCGTATCTTTTGTTACCTTCAACTTCTTCCATTTGGCTTTCTCCATCAATTTCATCTCCTTCGTGGTTGGGTGCAGGCCTATCTGTAACATGAAGCTGAAAGTTCACTGTCCGGAAAAATATTTTCGCCAAACGGACAAATTTCTGTTTCTTTTAAAACCTGCAGTTATATTAGTTGAGTTAGGAGTCAGAGGTAGTGTCATTTTTACAGTCTCTGGGATGTCATATATGGAAACATTCTTGCCCGCATTATTCACCATCCAATTATCAGTAGCTGAATTACAATATTTCTTCAGTGGTCCGTAAACGCTTCTGTCTAGCGGTTGTAATTTATGGAAGCAGGGCGGTGGGAAAGATAAAACTGTTACACCGTTTTCCTTACAAATATCCAGAGCTGCTTTGAAAGGTGATTATCGTGCAACAGAAAGTACGGGCCTTTTCTTGGAACATTTTGCATGGTGGATAAAATATTTAATAATTTTGACAAAATGTTCAAAATTCAACTTAATTTATGAACAACATGAGCGAACAGCGCAGGCAATTATGAACCTTAAAGTTGCAATGGTTAGCAAATTTTATGATATAAATAGTCAAGCGGACCATCAGTCCGAGAGGCTTTTGTCTTCCACCTATTCCGCTCACCTACTGCATTCCACAGGGACTTAGTAGGGGCTCTGACCATATCCTAATCTTCAGACCCAACTCGGGAAGTGCAGTTCGCAGGAACGTATTTC
The DNA here is from genome assembly GCA_016904865.1 of Pissodes strobi. NCBI lineage: Eukaryota > Metazoa > Arthropoda > Insecta > Coleoptera > Curculionidae > Pissodes > Pissodes strobi. Next base: position 24,937 of record MU185955.1, read on the forward strand.
TTGGGAGATACCTGCCTAAAAAGTACCAAAGTCTACTATAGATCTGTAAAAATTCTGAGTCAAGTATCTTTTAAAGTTAAACAGTTATAGTGCCTTAAAGTGCTGAGTGAAATTAAGATAAACTAAGAACCTTAAATAATTATCTCATAAAATAACCAAACCTATCAACCTAGGACCTATCAACAATTCAAACCATCCCTCAACCGAAAGAACATGCGTGTTTTAGTAATCGGGTATAGCGTAAACTCATTAAGTCTTTGACCAATAGAAGTTGTTATTGATTTCTCATTAAGTCTTTGACCAATAGACGTTGTTAGTGTTTTACCAAAGTGCCTTCTTCTCACCTGACGTAGATCGATCCATAATTAGAGCTATATAAATAAACTACAGGCTATCCCAGGCATGGCGGCACGGATTACAATTCATGACAATATGTATAGACGTTTTTGGGGTACGCTGTATATGCGGAACAATATCAGAGGGGGAGAATTCACCACCCTCCTGGATCTTTTTCTAACCACCAATCCTGACCAGTACACAATTTTAGTTGGTCCGCCATTAGGTACTTCCGACCACAAACTTATTACAACGGTTTGTTAATTGCCACTTCTACAGAAGGAGCCACCATTGCCTCCCAAAATCTGGCATTACAATTCTGCAAACTGGGACGATCTCAGGGAGTTCTACCTAGATTTTCCTTGGCTCGACGTCTGCTTTGGCACTGACGACCCGTTCGTCAGTCTGCTGCGAAGAGATCACGCAAGTAATCTCCTCAGGAATGGAACCTCCCAAATTCCATCAAGTTACCGTCAAAAGAAAAGCCCCGGTTTGACAGATGATGCGTAAGAGCTGTAGGTAGGAAACAGCAAGCCTACAAGTACTGGCAGCAAAATCAGACCGCTAAAAATCGCGATTATTTTGTCGAAGCGATAAATGAATGCAACCGTGTGCTCAACGAAACTAATGACAAACACAATCAAAGGATCAGGAATAAACTTTGGAATGCCCCAGTGGGTCCAGGAATTTCTGGTCGGTAGCAAGGGCAGTAAGTAATATCTTTACAAAAACGTCTCTCCCACCTTTGACGGACGAACGTGGCATCACGGCGACTACAGACAAGGAAAAAGCAAACATGTTCGCCAAAATGTTCTCATCGCACTCTACCTTAGACGTCCTACAAGGCAAGGCTCTCCCCACCATATCGAACATCAACACTACCATGGCAGAAGTCAAGTTTCATCACCGTTATATTCGTAAAATCCTTAAAGAACTAGATACCCAAAAGGCATCAGGACCGGACGGAATACCTGCCATCGTGTTAAAGAACTGCGCCATCGAACTAACACCCGTTTTTTTCAGGCTTTTTTCTTTGTCTTACCGAAAAGGGATTTACCTATCTTCTTGGAAAGTCGCTCGAGTGGAACCTGTTCCAAAAAAAGCAAGAAAACCACGCCCTCAAACTATCGCCCAATTGCCTTGCTTTCAATAATCTCCAAAGTCATGGAACGTGTAGTCAATCAGCAACTACTCAAGTACCTCGAGAACAACAGAATAATCAGCGATAATCAATACGGTTTTCGCAAAGACAGGAGATATATTGGCCTATATCACTCGTATGTGGAGTAGGGCGATTGAGAACTACGGTGAGTCTCGAGCAATTGCGTTGGATATTTCGAAGGCATTCGACAGAGTTTGGCATGACGGACAGCTCAACAAACTGCCGTCCTTCGGACTGCCAGCATCTCTCTGCAGCTGGCTTGCCAGTTTCCTTAAAAACCGATCTCTACATGTTGCAGTCGATGGGCACATCTCAGACACATTCACCATTAACGCTGGCGTGCCTCAGGGCGCAATACTTTCACCAACTCTGTTCCTCATCTATATTAAAGACCAGCTGACGGAAACGAATAATCCTGTTTACAGTTTTGCAGATGACAGTACCCTTGTCTTCCAATTTAGATCAGAAAAACCTTTACCAGCGACTGAGACTTATCACCGCAGACAGGAGCAGATTACAGCATTTAATCAAGACCTGGAGAAAGTTCAAACATGGGGCGACAGAAATTTAGTCCAGTTCAATGCAGCAAAGACCCAAGCAGCCACGTTTACCAAGAGAACCAATACGGCGGGACTTGACATTATGGCAGGATCGACCATTCCTTCATCCTCGTCAATCGGACTGCTGAGTGTCTCAGTCAACAGCAATATGTCTGGTGCACTGCATCACTGTGGAACTCACTCCCAGGACATCTGTTTTCCCCTAATTACAACATACAACTATTGAAGAACCGTGTCAATCAACATCTTCGCACACACACCGCTCGTCGAGCGCCATAGGATCTCCCTTTAGTGTGTGTGCCACTGATAAAAAAAAATAAAAGAGGAGGGATTTGAAAGAGTCCAAGTAAGTTTCTTCTATCATCGGAGCTGTTGAACATCAAGGGTGGTATTCCTTGATGTACTTAATAGGAAATAGTAAAACATATTTTTCTTCATCTGAAATTCGTAATTTATTATAGGGTTTGTGCAGTTTTTAACCGATTTCGTGTTTAAGAACATTTCAGTCAAATTTCATACAAGATTAAACCCAACATTTCCATCAAGGAATCTGTTTTCTTTTCCTCAATGTTGGACGTCAATTTTGATCTTTCTCAACAAGTCAATAAATTTAATTATTGCCTACTGAATTGCCATGAAATACTGTTCTATAAACTTGTATTTTCCTATAGAAACTTTAGATATAGTTAAAACCAATTCACTTGAAACAGGTCTGAATAGTGAAGATCAGTATATAGAACTTCAAGGGAGAAAATTGAAAAACATTTTTTTCAAAAGCTTCCATAGAGATATGTGACGAACAGTTCTATACATATTAAAATACAATAATTATTAATGAAACCAATTTAAAGCACGTTAAATAATCATTGAAGAGCTTTTGGCTTCAGGGGACTTAACGAAGATGGAATTTAAAACAGGCAATTTGCCCAAATTGTTTTGGCACCGTTTCCAAAGGGGTGAAGGCTGGAATGCAATAGATTAGTTAACTTTTAATTCAATGCGACGTACTTTTGAAATGCTAGAATGTCGGTTTCCTCCATTATCTGGTTTATTCTCTCGTTTTTTAATTGCTTGAACGTGTTGTGGAGGTATATTTTTGCGACCAAAGCTAAATGGCAGAAATGATTGAATGCCAAGTTAATGACTGGACGGTATTAACGATAGTGCAATGAAACTAGAGTTACTAGAGCAGCTGTTGCATAGTGCTATTTCCTGCTACATTATTTATTGTATTGCATTTCTACATTATATAGCATCTTCAAATGCAATTGCCTGGTTAATGATAAATTTGGCGAAATATATCTAAGATACGTTAGCCAAAACTTGAAACATATCAAGTTCCTGGTCTCATGCATAAATCCCAAATTCCATCAAGTTACCATCAAAAGGAAAGCCCTGGTTCGACAGCAGATGCGAAAGAGCTGTAGGTAGGAAACAGCAAGCCTACAAGTACTGGCAGCAAAGTCAGACCGCTGAAAATCGCAATTATTTTGTCGAAGCGAGAAACAAATGCAAACGTGTGATCGACGAAACTAAGAACAAACACAATCAAAGGATCAGGAATAAACTTTTGCAATGTCCCAGTGGTTCCAGGAATTTCTGGTCGGTATCAAAGGCAGTATGTAACAACTTTACAAAAACGTCTCTCCCACCTTTGACGGACGAACGTGGCATCACGGCGACTACAGCCAAGGAAAAAGCAAACATGCTCGTTAAAATGTTTTCATCGCACTCTACCTTAGACGTCCCCCAAAGCAAGACTCTCCCCACCATATCGAACATCAACACTACCATGGCAGAAGTCAAGTTTCATCACCATGATATTCGCAAAATCCTTAAAGAACTAGATACGCAAAAGGCATCAGGACCGGACGGAATACCTGCCATCGTGCTAAAGAACTGCGCCAACGAACTAACACCCGTTTTTTCCAGGCTTCTTTCTCTTTCTTACGGAAAAGGGATTTACCCATCCTCTTGGAAAGTCGCTCGAGTGCAACCTGTTCCAAAAAAAGGCAAGAAAACCAGGCCCTCAAACTATCGCCCAATTGTCTTGCTTCCAATCATCTCCAAAGTCATAGAACGTGTAGTCAACCAGCAACTACTCAAGTACCTCGAGAACAACAGAATAATCAGCGATAATCAATACGGCTTTCGCAAAGAGAGATCGACAGGAGATATATTGGCCTATGTCACTCATATATGGAGTAGGGCAGGGTTTGGCATGACGGACTGCTCAACAAACTGCCGTTCTTCGGACTGCCAGCCCGTCTCTGCAGCTGGCTGGCCAGTTTCCTTAAGAACCGATCCCTACACGTTGCAGTCGATGGACACATCTCGGACACATTCACCATCAACGCGGGCGTGCCTCAGGGCGCAATACTTTCACCAACTCTGTTCCTCATCTATATTAACGACCTGCTGATCGAAACGAATAATCCTGTTTACAGTTTTGCAGATGACAGTACCTTTGTCTCCCACTTTAGATCAGAAAAACCCTTACCAGCGACTGAGACTTATCACCGCAGACAGGAGCAGATTACAGCTATTAATCAATACCTGGAGAAAGTTCAAACTTGGGGCGACCGAAATTTGGTCCAGTTCAATGCAGCAAAGACCCAAGCAGCAACGTTTACCAAGAGGGCCAATACAGCGGGCCCTGACATCATTATGGCAGGATCGACCATTCCTTCATCCTCGTCAATCGGACTGCTGGGTGTCTCGGTCAACAGCAATATGTCATATCATGACCATGTTGCTAACATCGCTAAATCAGCCTCCCAGAAGCTTGGTGCGCTATTTCGCAACAAAAAACTCTATACACCGCAGCAGTTGCTCTTGCTGTACAAAGCGCAAATAAGACTGTGCTTAGAATATTGCTCACATATCTGGGGTGCCGCACCGAAGCACACCCTATAGCTGCTGGATTCCATTCAGAAGAGAGCTGTGCGTCTCGTCGGCGACCCGGAGTTGACCCGGAATCTGGATAGTCTGGAACACCGCAGACATGTGGCCGAGATGTCTCTGTTTTACAGATACTTTCACGGCAGATGTTCCCAGGATTTGGCCCGCATCATACCGCCTCTGGCAACTCCTGTCAGAAAGTCACGACAGACGGCAGGAGCGCACCAGTTCGTCGTACAACTAGAAACACCTAGAACATCGCTTACAAGAACTCCTTTGTTTGGGACACTGCATCACTTTGGAACTCACTTCCAGGACATCTGTTTCCCACTAATTACAACCTACAACTATTCAAGAACCGTGTCAATCAACATCTTCGCACACACACCGCTCGTCGAGCGCCATAAGATCTCCCTTTAGTGTGTGTGCCACTGCCATAAAAAAAATGCCTGGTTCGGCAAAAGAGTCATCAACGTATCTGCGTCTGCATGTCTATTTATATGTTGGTTGACTTATAATGTAGTAATATTCAGTCTTTTCATAAAACAACCTTAACTTTTGCATTCTATATATGCTACATATTACATATTCATACGTTTAAAACTGTGAATGAACTAGGTATTATGAATTTATCTATAATTTCATTGCCTCATAGCAAACTGGAAATAAAAAATAGACTTATTTTTAACTGCCAATTTGTGGCAACATTGTTTTCTCTGTTTTGGAAAAACGGGTTTAGTTGTAAAAATGCAGAATAAGTTTATTGAGAAAAGGTGTTTCAATTCAATTATTTGTTTCTGTACATAGATACGAACACAAAGAGGTGTTAGGTAGGTTTTCGATTTTTGTCACTTTTATATTGCATTTTGTCAGTTTAAACTCTTTAGTTGCAATTTTTTATCATGAGTGTAAAAATTTAGAAAAAAATTATAAGACACTAAGTTCACCTCGAAAAGGACTAACTTTCAATTAAGCTTGTTTAAAACATTATGTCCTTGATGGTATAAACAATCGTGAAGTTATAAATATTTAAAAAAAATAATGGAAACATTTTATTTCTCGATCCCAAAAACACCTTGGCAAATTTATCATTAATTCTTTCTTTCTTTTGTTACAGGTAAGTTGGTGAAAATATTATATCAAGGCGAAGCGTAAGTATATTTTCTAATCTAGTTTTTGAGGTATGTACTATTCCCTATGTGCCAGATCCATTAAGTAGCATCTGGTGTCTGGAATCGACGAACCCAATAGTATTAATTTTTGAAGTGAAAACTTCTTTAGCACGGGTGTGATGTGAGACTCGATGACACGAAAAAGCGATGGATGCATCTCCCAAGCGTCCAACGCGTCCGTCTCTGAAAAAATGGTCACAAAAGTTTACCCTTGGGAACATAAAAAATGGTGGAATAGAATTACCACATGCAGACACTGCAACAGTAAGTGTTACCAGTGTTCCTCTTTCGGGGATGTAAGTTTTCCTAAAATCACTTCGCGCGATTTTCCTATCCGGATTCTGAACCGTTGATCGACGTTCCATATATCTGAGGGTTCTAAATGTACCTAAGCGGTAAACTTGTTGGGATTAGTTCTGTTGAATGAAGTAGCTCTTGACAGGATGGTTGCTTGTGGTCATCTTCAATTCATTTGGTCCGGTCTGAGTTCCAGGTATTATTACATGATAAATATTTGGTCAGCAACAATTATTTTCAAAACTTTCGACAAAGTATGTAAAAGACTTATTGGTCTAAGGAAAATACTTATTGGTCTATTCTCAACCTTTTCACTTTAATCTCCTCATGCGTTGATGAAATTCAACCCTAATATTTTAAACGACAAGATTGACCCCCGTTTTGAACGAGGGTTTAGCGTTTAAATTTTACCTTCCCTTTTAAAGAAGCACAATATTATACAAGTTGTTAAGACTAATCGCCATGACTCGATGACGATGACTACCGCTTTTTCTCGCATCATTTTGTAGTAATCTGATCCGGAACAGTTGTCTCTTTATTTTCGCTTAAGTTGTAAATAAATTAAAGATCTTACTAGTTAACTTATCAGTCTGGTCCACTGATTCTCGTATATATGAAGTACAATCTCGTCACGCTTTATAAAATTTTCTTATGTTATTGCTATTGCAGATATTATGTTTTATATTGTTGTGGCAGATTCTTGAACCTGTAATAAATAGGACGATGTCAGGATATAATAAGTACACTGGCGTAAGAGGCAAATATTTACCAACAAGTTATTGTTATGGTTTTATTTCATTTTAATTCCTTTTTATAAATCGTTCCTTGTTTCTAGTAAACACAATCCTTTATATTGATTCCTACAATAGATACATGATACATTTCGTTCGTAGTTTTTATATAAGATGCTACCGAAAATCAAAACAAGATGACTAGGCAAATTCCTATTTTCCGTTTACAAGATTGAAGACCGTTAAATCTCTGGTTATATAAAGAACTTCTTTTAAGCGGATTTTGAAGGAAAAATACACAGCCAACCTGTCTGAATTAGGAGAGGCACGCGCCTTTTTTTAGTTTTTAAACAGTTTAGGTTAATTGATGGAGAACTGGTAATATAATACTTAATAATAATAAAATGGAAACTTGAAGCATTGATGACAGCATAGTATATCTTTCAAGCTAAAATGTACGTTAGTTGAATTGTAGCATTTTCAAATTTTGGCATAAACAAATGCTACAGCTTTGCTTAGTTTTTATCTATTTTTATTTGCAAACATAATTTAGATTGGATTATTCCAATATAGGTACAGTGTATAAAGTACATTACCTTGTTTTACCTTGAAAGTTATTGAATACACTGTCTATATTATTTATATTTATGTCTCAGTATGATGTACTAGATACTTATGATAATAACATCAGGTCTGATTTTTGTCCCTTTCTGAACAGTAGGTGCTCGACTAGGTTTCGGAAACATCTTTCAAAGGTTCTGGTCGCCTAGTTCAATTTGCTAGATGTTGTCTTCATAGATTTTAATGTTTGAACTGTTTTTTAATCACTTAGGAATATGCTCACAAACTTTTCTTTGATCTAAAAGTTAATAAAAACTTAACAGTTTGTTCGACACAAATGTACCATTTAGTTTGCTTATTATTTCAAGCCAATTCGTTGCAACCTCAACCAATTTGGAGATCATAAGAGTCCATCTAATGTATATTGTAATTTATTTATCTAATTGCGTTTCAGTATATTATTTGCTTTTGTTTTCTTCGTCTTCCGAGGAGATTTCGTGTTTTCATTTATTAAGTGTCGGACACATGATTTTGACAATTAAGACAGGTTCAATCGAATCGACGTTCTCAGGTAACGGTGCCCTGCAGATTTTAAGGCATATTTACTTGCTGCTTGGCGAATATGGTTTAGATCGGAAGTTCGATTAACCGAACTATGACGTTAGGTGCTCCATCATGCGGTTGTGTTCGTTATTTCAACTAAGTTAAGTTGGTAACAATGTTTCGGAAGACGATGTTGAAATTTGTTCCGTGAGAGATTCGGGTATTTTCTTTTACGCTCTGGACCGGCCAAGATTTGATAGGCCGGCGTCTTTTGTGAAGCCTTTTCGAGGTGCCTCATGGACTGGTTGAAATAATTAGGGTCATGATTTTATGATATTTTTGTTACGTTTATGTATTTCGACCCTAACCAGTGCCATGGAGGCTACCTATTAAGGTTTTTGTTGTTATTAGAATCCTACCTCCACGTAGTAAGTCACAAAATCTTCATGCTGTCTTCAGTGGAATTAATTTTATTTTCCAATCTTTCTAGAAGAATCTATGTTCCTATTGCTCTTATATTGTCGATCCTTGGAATTGACAATTATTATGGATTTTGAAGAAGTCTAGAGTGGACACTATTTGTTTTGTTCCACTGGCTATTACCAGCTAATAGATCCTATAGATAGTTCTATAGGTAAGATGAAAAACTAGTTAGGTTAAGATAATTTTTTTCAATGTTAGATATTTATTTTTTGCTATCATCAGCTGAATGTAGAGTGTACCAATGTTTGAATAAGTCAGGTTATGATTTGAAGAGCTTTGTAGATGCATGGACCGTATATATACTAATCCTGGTTTAATTTGGAGAATATTTTATGATTAGAAATACCAACTTCATGATTTGTAAGTAATATCATTTACTTTTTGTAAGATTGTCTTGGCAAAATTTAGTTTTTCTACATATTAAGTGACTAGTTTCACATGCATTATTTTATATCTTTACAGCACAGTAAAATTCATTAATTTCAAACCCTGTGCGCTATTTACCAACGCATCGTTTTAGTGACCTATTAATTGATACGCAGGATATTTTCCTAACAGTTTGTATCTGATACGATTGTCTATAATAGTCAATATTATGTAAGCGCTTCTTTTCTTATTGTTTTATTGTTTATACATGTGACATAAATTGTACTGTATAATTGTTTTTTTATCAGGCCTCTCATCCATAGTAGGGAAAAAATACAGTATTTATTTGGGGGAAATATTATGTCTTATTGAACAGCTTCTCCGAAAATGATTTTTCAGGATTTAATAACATTGTAAATTTTTCCTAGTTGAGTCTTAGTTAACTAGGTGGCGCCTAATGTCTTTATTAAAGTGTCCACGAACCTAGCTCTCCACTGTATTACTGGCTGCCGTTCGCATCTATTGGTAAATTTGCTAAATGGGTTTTGGAAATGTTGCCATAGAGAAGTGGCGCCCAAACCAAGATACGTACATTTTAAATAAATTCAACAACTACCACGAAAAACTTAAGTTCACGATAGAAATCGAGAAAAATGAATGCATCAACTTCTTGGATATGACTTTACACCGCAAAAATAATCAAATTCTTACCAAATGGTACACAAAATCAACCTGGTCTGGGCGCTATCTTAATTATAATTCACAACACCACATCTCCCACACAAATCTGTTGTAATAGGACTGGCTGACCGTGCCATCATCCTCAGTAACCCCGAATATCTGCATAAATCCATAAAAATAGCCAAAGATGTACTTACCTCAAACTCATATCCTAAAAAATTAATTGAAACAACTTTCAAAAACAGATTAGAAATATTTAATAATGGCGGGCAAATAAGAGTTGAAATTTCAGAACAAACAAAAAATAAAAAACAATTTTTATCTCTACCTTATATACCCAATCTATCAGAAAATTTTCAAAAATTATTTAAGAAACATGACATAACGATCAGTCACAAGGGGCATAACTTGTTGAAAAATAACTTTAGCAAACTAAAAAGCGAAATTCCGAAAAATAAAAAAACACACGTCGTTTATCAAATAGGGACTGTCCAGCAAGTTATATCGGCCAAACTAGTCAATATTTAGAAAATCGACTAAACGGACATAAATATGATCGAAAAAAATATGACTGCACTAAAAAAACATGAAACTGATTCTAAACACACTTTTGATTTCGAAAGAACAAACATCTTAAGAACCGAACCACATAGAAAAAAACGAGAA